>BQNB010076995.1:0-16282 GCA_026074375.1 Tanacetum coccineum
TACTTTCCACGTTTCTAATCTAAAGAAATGCTTATCTGACGAATCCCTTGTCATTCCAATGATAGAACTTCGGCTTGATGACAAAGTCAACTTTATGAAAGAACCAGTAGAGATCATGGATCGAGAAGTCAAGCAACTAAAACAAAGTCGTATTCCTATAATCAAAGTAATATGGAACTTTAAAAGAGGACCAAAATTTATGTGGGAACGCGAAGATCAAATTCGTGCCAAGTATCCACATCTGTTTTCAAAAAATATCGAGACGCGATTTCTTTTAAGGGAGGGATACTATAAGAACCCGTAATTTTCATCAAAGTAATTATCCATCTATTAAATTAGATGCACTGTAATATTCATCTATTATATATTCTACCTTTTTACAGGGAAATTTTTGCTTTATCTCATTATGCAATGTAACTTGCATCTCTAAAGTAAACGAGCTCACACAACCTCTGCCAATGCCATCTATATCATATAAACATCCTAATATGTCAAGTCTATATATTAATATCATTTTACCAAGTACATTATCCATTTAACGTACCATTTACAACGTTATATCAAAACAGACTTTAAACGTTAAACGTTTATATCAAAACCCTAATTATATGTAATGTATACATATAAAATGAATGTGCAAGCCTTCAAGCATGTGTACAAGTATACAATGCATAATATATGAATATCTTTTCCCTCTAAAACAATGTACAACTTTCTAAAGCCCAATGTACAAGTCAATAATGCAAGAAAACCAAACTAGGTCATTTTAGCTCCTAAATCACTTTAGTTTCTTACCACCACTCTAGAACAAGGTACAAACACTTAATGCATGACTTCTAAACCCTAAACCTAAACCCTAAGTCATCCTGAAACCCTAATCTAAAACCCTAAACCCTAAACAAAACCCTAAAACCCTAATTTCATTTAAACCTAAAACTAAGCCCTAAACCTTAATCCTAAACCCTAAACCTTAATCCTAAACCCTAATCCTAACACTAACGTTAATCCTAAACCCTAATTTATCCCTAATCCTAACCCTAACTAGAATTTAAAACCAAAAACCCTAAACCAAACCAAAAACCAACCCAACACATTTTTGTTTCATTTTGACCCATTTTTAAGCAACCAAGCACCTCAAGCACCACCATGACCTCACCACCATGACCTCACCACCATGACCTCACCACCATGTCACCAAGCAAGCAACCAAGCACCTCCATCAGCACCTTGGCCACCAAGTTTGGCCTTGTCGCCTCTTTGTCACCCTTGTCTAACCGAACCCTCAAACACCCTTACCAACTTGCATAACTACTATCCTAGCTTCCATGAATCACCTATAGCCTTCCTTAGTCATCTTCCTACAGCCCTTGATCCCTACACCAAGTATTCTTGGCCTCCAAGGTGTAAAACTTGGGCACTAAGGGTTTTCGAACCCTATATATAGCCGAAACACACACTCTTTCAAAGCACACCACAAAAACTCATCAACACTCAAATGGAGTTTTAACTCACACCAAGGAGGATCAAGTGAAGTCCCTAAGATCAAAATAGAAGCCAAGAATCAAGAAAAGGAAGCCCTTGAAGTTGTTTCTAGGCGTACGAACCCAAAAACCCTCATTCGACCCATTTTAGCTCAAGTAAGCTCAAAATCTTATTTAATAAGCTCATAATCTATTTTAGAATGTTCATAATACTCTTAATATCATGTATAAACTCTTGTTTGAAGCCTTGAATCCTCAAACCCATGTGTTTTTGACTAAAACCCTAAAAATGACCCGTTTTGATTTTCTAACTAACGAATCCTTTTTCTAAACTTTTGTTATGTTTGTACATCTTATTTTAGCTTATTCTAATAAGCTATAACCTGCAAATATCATTTGGAACCCTAAAATAAGCTTACATGGCTTTTTACACTGGCGTTTTGGGCCTTGATTTGGTGTCCAAATGAAGTTGTCTTGTGGTGCAATGGTGGTATAAGATCCGTAACTTTCAAAAAGAGTATAGTAGTCTCAAGAGAGAGTGGGGTGGGGTGTTAGGTGAAAATATTCCGCATGAGGAGTAGTCCGAAAAGTCTATATAGTAACTACGGTGGGGGGGAGTTCAGCCGAAGTCGTTAGTCCACAATCTACGTAAGTTCTAACAGTAGTGTGGACACACGTGTATACGATCATACACGTGATCAATCTATAACACAGTAATATGTATTCATATCTGACGGACTAAAGAGTGACACATAAAGCAAAGGGTGCACTACTTAGGCTAGTGAGCTCACTGATAGCACCTAACTCGAGTGAAGAAACATAGCAAACGGATACGCGAGCTTATACAAAGAAAGTACACAAAATACATGATCGAGAGACAGAATCACAAAACTAGACACCCCAATAGGTTTCATTATCAAAACTCGATCACTTAACGTTATTAATCATCGATCGACGCATTATAAAACAATTATGTTATATAATTAACGTAACTTATCATCAACTAGCTTTTGAAGAAACTTAAAATCTTATCGTATCACGTTACTAGGGAATTTCATGTGAGGGGTTCCATTTGGGTATTTGTTTTGACGAGTTTTGGTGTTTTAAGATTTTAAAGTGCCTGACCCTCAAACATAACACATGGCCTCTGGTGATTGTATACCCAATAGTGATACAAGATTTCCCATAAAATTTAATAAATTCAAAGTAATACGTTATCTTTATGAATTTTGAAAACATAAAACCATCAACACTAAGACCCTACATATTTACCCCAAGGTTTCGTGACAGGCCGTTACTTTCACTTAATATACTTTTGCCATCAATTAGATTTTCCTTTTTAAGGTGAGTTCATAGCCTCGCATTTTAAATCTTCTAATGTTTTCATAAACCATCGAGGGGGATACATGCTATAAAACATGAATACGAGTGTTTTTCTAACTGTATGCTATCCTAATATATTATTACCTAAGTCCTTACTTTTGCCATTAATACCCCACTATCATGAACCGTTAATTACTTTTCGGAGTAAGCGTGAATGCTGTGAATAGATCTATTTGGGACTGAACTTCCCCGTTCGTGTACCTATACTTTCTGGTAACCAAACGCACTTCATTTGAATCACTATGCGGGTGTTTGGCAAAGGCACCCGTTGGGGCAACTTCTTGTGATTATTGATTATCTCAAGGTCTCGGTGTCATGAACTTTGGGCAATAATATTGTTTTCTATAATAATTGTACTCATTGCAATTATTACACTTATGGGTGTATAACAACGTAACCCACTATTGAACTTGTATTTAAACTGTTTAACATAAACCTATGAATTTCACTCAACCTTTGTGTTGACTTCTTAGCATGTTTATCTCAGGTAACTGAGCAACTTATGACACGGAGTGGCACGGACTTGAAGATGGCTAAACTATTATCATTCAAACTTTATGTTTTCATATAGATCTTAGGACCTCTCTTTTGTAAAAACTCTAATGAATAAATGAATGATAACTGGTCGCTTAAAATAATTCCTTTAGTATATATAAATATATATATATAATAAATATAAATATATAATAAGAATAATTATCTCAAAAATATCAATAATAAGAATTCCGTAAGGCTTTTTAAAAGAGATTATTACTTTTGACCAAAGTAAAATCTCAAAAAACCTTCCCGGGCCGTGTCCCGACGAGGTGCGAATTTGAAAATCGAGGTAACGTTTATGGAACAATGCTTGAATATAACAAATTAGATTTGGTTTTCTATTTCTACTAATAATATGCTAAAACAAGTAAATGCACGTTAAAAATGAAAGCAAATAAGGCTAAAACACTAAAAACGATAACGAGACTCAAAACTCGTTCTTTAAAAACTCAAATTCTAAAATTTTAACCCTACAAATGAAATTTTAATTTTATAAATCCTAAATGATAAAAGAAAATTAAAAAAAAGAATTATATTTTTTTGACTTTTATTTTATTTATTATGAATTTAAAATTGTTTTAATCTAAAAAAATTAATTAAAAATACTAAACTTAATTAGAAAAATTTGAAAAATTCAAGGAAAGTACTTTGATCTATTTCGAACCTAAGAAAAATAAAATGGCTCACCCAGCTTATCCCAATAAGCTGATAATAAGCCAAAAAGGTTGATAAGCTAAAAAGGAAAAAAAGGGGTAAATAAAAAATAGTGCAAAGATTTAAATGAAAAAGACCCTAGGGCAGTTGGTGATGGTGTGTGGTGTGAAGCCTTTGTGTGGTAAAGGGAGTCACAGGTTACCCCTGCGACTCTTTTTTTGGAAACATTTTAAAAAAAACTTATAAAATAAGCTAAAATAACAAACTTTAAAAAAGAAACTTTTTTCAAAACTTGGAAATAAGCTGACAAAAAGCTAAAAGAAGCTGACAGAGAGGCTTTTTAAGTTAAGGACTAAAAGGCTTAAACGTTTGATCTTTTTAAGACTAAATAAGCTAGGGAAACAACAAAATAAGATAAAATCATCTCAATAATAACTTAATAAGTGAATCTAAACTAAAAGTAAGCAGTCTTAACAGCTTAAACTCTAAAATAAGCAAACAGGAACTTTGGCTAAAATACAACCAAAAACAGCCTCATGAGGCAACTTTAACCTAATTTTTAAGACCCATAAGCTATCTTTATTGGTCTAAAAGCTACAAACAGATTAAGCTGGAACTATGAGCTTTAAGAAAAGGCAAAGAAAAAACATTTTGAAATTCAGATAAGCAATGAAATATACAATTAAAAAGGGTTGTTTAACTCAGTATATGATGAGTTTTTCCAGTTTTTATAAAGACTAAGATGGCTAACTGCAGCCCTATAAATAAGCTAGTAAAAGTGTTTTAAAAACTAAAATAAGCTCAAATAGCTTGAGCTTGACTCCCAATAAGCTTGTGTAATCAAAATCAAACCCTAAATCAAACTAAATCTGCCTCAAAATTTCAATTGAAAACTGACATTTAAACTAAATGAAACAAAGACTTAACAGATTTCAACTTTAACCAAAATGGACAAATGCATAATATTCTAACTTCATTCTACTGCATTTTGAAACAATAACTAACATGAAACAACACCTAAATGCTATTAACAAAGATCTAATCATTTAAATTGAATTATGAACTAACAACTTTACAGAATCAAACCATGAAAATCTTGAAACTAAAATTTGAAATTTAAACAATAACAACTTATTAAAACTGACTTATAGACTAAATTAAAACTAAGGAAAACTGAACTAAGAACCAAAAAACAAATTTTTACCTCATTTGACCCATTTTGAATCCTTGACCCAAAAACTCCTTTAGGTTTCTTTTATCCATTTTAAGCTTGATCTTTAAAGATTTAAGCAAAGTTTTTTGAAAACAGATAACAAACAACTAATATCAAGCAATATTAAGCACTATGAAAACAGAAATAAGCACTTAGAGTGAGCAAATAAAAATAAGCAGTTTTAAAGCAAAACTTGACAGTTTTAACTAAAATAATGATTAAATGACTTCTAAGCTAAAAGCAAGCATAAATAAGCAATAAACAACATACTACTACAAATTGAAGCTAAAGCAACACCAATAAAGTGTTGTATTATGTCTTTAAAATGTTGCATTATATCTAACGTGACACTTTATCAAGTGCTACTTTATGTAACGTTGCCTTAGGTATATGCAACACTTATTATTGGAATAAGAAACACTTTCTTAAAGTGTTGCTCATGTTTAGCAAATAAATTACTTTGTAATGCAACACTTTTTAAATCCAAACGCAACACTTCGTACGCCAAATACAACACTTTTTTATGTAAGTGCAACACTTTTTAGAATCAAATGAAACAATGCTACACATAAGTGCAACACTCTTTGACAAAATTGCAACACTTCTTTATTTAGTATCACTAAATGAGCAACACTTTAATTTATCAAGTGCAACACTTGTGTTTTTTTAGCATATATTTGCAATACTTTTTTAATGATTTATAACACTTTTTTACGAGATACAAATGCTACATTTGTCATATTCTTGAAAGAAGCCTAATACATATAATGTTCCATTCCATCATAGTAGTAACAAAATTCCATCGATCATAAGAAACACAATGTATATTTTACTTGCATGTACATGTAAAATAACTAACATAATATGTCTTGTCTACAACAAAAAGAGTAACCAAATGACAATCCTAAAAATAATCTTGACATCTTCCTTTGTAAATCTTCACTAGCAACTTGACTTACGCCAAAAAAGCTTATAGTCTGGGACACATCAACATCAACAAACATTATCATCAAGATACATCAGCATCAGCACAAGATTCATCAACATCAGCAGCAAGATACATTAGCATCGACACAAGCTGCATAACATCAACACAAGATGCATCAGCATGCTCCAGCAGGCTGTTTGTAACTATTTCATCAACATGAACAACTAATAGATTTTCTTATTATCGCAAGAACAAAACTAAAGGTAGCAACACCCGAGTCTTACTAAATAGTGGTAATCAGTTTTGACATGTCCGACATGTTCGAGGGCCTGTTCTTGGGCTCTCCATGTAAAAAAAACATGATACGTAAATGATTCAGTCATAACCCGTTAATTTTGTATCATTATAATAAGAATTTAGTTTTTCTTTATAAGCCAATTAAGTGGTTTTAACCCTTCGGGTGAATTTTGACCAATTTTGACCTGTTTATTGGAAATAAAGAACCACTACAGGTACCTAAAACCATTTAAGTATAAATATCTGTGAAGAACTCGACTCTTTAAGTTCTAGACCATAGCAAAAAAGACTAAATTCCCCGTTCCAAAATGAACCCAACAGAATTCCATAACCTGCTTCTGAAGCCCAGCTATATGGAACATCATTAAATTGTTACCTTAAATCAGACAGACTAGAAACCAAAAGATTGCTCAGGTTAGCAACATTATGGGCCCAAAATTGGTTTTCTTATATCACAAAGGTAAAGCATGCGACTGGAAGCTAAACTAAAATAAACTCGATCATGAGCAGCAACAAAGAATGCAAGAAATCTATCATTTCCTCCGTGTTCGGTTCCAAGTTTTAACAAACGAGTGACTTTTGACTTGTTATTGTCAAAAAGAAAAACATCATCACTTGAGTGAACCACAATCAGAATTCTTGGATTCCAACTAAAATTAGAACTCAACCACTCTCCTTTCTTAGAAATAACAGATTCATCCCATAAAATTTCTGATTTTTTCTAGGTTAACGATGTAGATGATAATAAAGGGTCGGAGCAAGAATTCAAATAAAAAAAATAAAAAACCGGTATCTAATAAGACCACACTTACTTCAGGTATATGTGGGCTCCAGCAAGCGTTCACCATTGCAGAACTTTTAAAATGTTTATTACCAACCAACTCTAACCGCGGTTTAATTTGACCAGAATGCTTCACTCTGATTATAATGCTATAGTAATATATAGAATATGTGTGTTCACCAACAAGTACCCAATCGTAGATTCACCTGAAACAAATAAACCAATTTTTCCAGATTTAAAAAGCGAGACCGTTAAATTACTACACTATGAATGAGGAAGTACTAGATGATAAGTGAAGTAGGTTTACTTAAATAATGACGATATACTACACCAATAAATCGGCTTTTGTAAAGTATCCAACTAATAGCTACATTATTTCCTAAGATTAATGCCTCAACAAAAAAAGAGCCCAATATGGTGATAATAAACAATAAATACTTGAAGTACATTCACAATCATGAAATTGGTAACAGAGATATTGACAATCTGATGAATCAGTGCATTTATTAATGTAAGAGCATTAGTTATACCAGAATCTCCACTCACTTTCGATTGGGAATTTCTAACAAACAACATAATAAGCCCAACTTGATCTGCGTTGGAACCCGTAGGAAAGAATGCTAGTGTCGAATATGTACCAGGACATCTCATCAACTGAAGGGAATTGTGTGCAACAAGTGGATCTAGATTTGACAAAGATGATGAAAGCTTTGAGGCAAAAGAAGTGGTCATGGAAGGAAGGATGGACAACGATGTATAAAAAATCTAAAGAATCTGTTGTTATGGAAGGAGGAGGGATTTGAGGAGAGACGACAAAGGTATATTGAAGAGATGATGATGATGGTTGTGTGGTTTAAAGATCAAAGGTCTAACTTTTTTAGCAGCATCGGTGACGAGGAGCAATGATGGAGAGTGGATAGATGAGATCGCCCATAAAGATTTCCATTCCTCTGAGGCGTACATCATCTTGTATTAGATAGCTTAAGACTATTCATAGAATGAGCTGCAAACACACAAATATAATATATCATCATTGGTCATTTCTAAAAAGAAAAAAATAGATCATATACTAGTAATACAAACATCAACCACCATTTACTGCTCATTAGAGATTATAATCCCGTTACTTTTATCGTTGTTCTTTAATGACACTCGTTCTCAACAATCAGCAACCATATAAATAGTGTACAATGTCTAAAAAACTGGATATAAGTTATCTTTGGTTTTTTAGTTAATAAACTATGTGCAAACACTAAAAAACTAAGGAATCTATTTTCTTCACATGGATGCAAATTAAGGATCACTATTTTAAAACCATTAGGGAAATAAAGAACCACTACAGGTACCTAAAACCATTTAAACTAAACATTGGTATTTTTTAAACTTTGAAACATGAAACATACCAAAAGCAACAATAAAAACTAATCGTTGGAAAACCTTATCAAGATGATGCAATCATCACGATGCGATCAAGACGATCGGATCAGCACGATGCGATCAGTTTTGATCCATATTAAAAATTCCATCTCCTTCACATTTCTGCTAGTAAAAAGTACAACTCAATCAAACTCAGAAGCCAAAAAAAATAAGAATATAAATGCAATTGAAGTTTGAAACTAATCCAGCTTGAACGAGCTCTCCATCCAAGTCGTATGCCTAAAAAAGCGATGATGGATAGTTGGCGAAAACATATCACATTCTTAATTATAAGAAAAAAACATAAAAAGATAGAATTGAAATGCCCGATCAGGAAGTTTTGCCCAATCAGCAGGCTTTACCCTATCAGCAGGCTATGCCTGATCAGTAGGCTCTGCCCTACTAGCAAGCTCTGCATGATCCGCAGGCTATGTCCAATCAGCAAATTCTGACATATCAGCCTATTCAGCCAAAAGATCACCCCGCCCAGCCAAAATCTACACCTAATCGAGCTTCTACTACTTGTGAACTAAACTCTAACATCCATGTTGCAGGTCCAGCTATTATCTTCCGAACTCCTTCAATTGCCTACATAGCATATTACCGCGTTTAAAATTATGAAACCCGACAAGGGCTAAACACATAAAAATACAAGGAAATAACAAATACACAAAAGAGAAAAACACTATGACTCATCACAGTAGTACATACCTTGATCATGCCACTAATATTATCCAAAAAAAGGCTACAACATGACCCATCAATAAGAAAATAAATGAACGGAACATGTCATAGAATTGAACAGAGGACATGAGAAAATATGTAACTACTATGACCAAAACCAAAAATCTATCCCAAATAACTACATGTCATAAAATTATACTTAAAAACATTTGACTGCAAATTACTTGTAGACAAATTACTAAAATTGACAACACGAAATTCCAGCAGACCAGAACTGGAACCATGAAATTGCAACAGACCAGAACTGGAACATAAATCGTTAAATTACCTTTCTTTCCTAGCACACATCTTGGCACTGATGGCGTAAATTCTTGTTTCCCATCTATGCTGACAAGTACAAATAAAAAGTACATATTTAAGATAAGGACTTCTTATGCCTTCCTTTGATATTGTTCAAGTTTCTTCAAAACGATAAATGTAAATGGATGAAATCCTATGAACATTAGTTTCTACAATTTAAAGATAGGAATAGAAAAGGAGGATTACCAAGTGTGTTTCAAGTACTTACATAACAACAATATGTTATAAATTTACAGACCATCAATTACCTCTATCAGTTAGATCTATAAATTTAACCCAAAGTTCTAGTTAAGGATGAAACAAAGTAGCACATACACATACATAGATAAGCCTACAACTAACCCAAGAAAGTTAAATATACATTAACCATAAAATTAACACATACGCATCCATCGTCCCGAAACAGTCTCGTTATCATTTACTATGGTTATTTTGAAATTGTTTATATAGGGTATTGGTAGTGGCATCTTAATTCATATAGAATTCCAAAGAGCAATAAAATATCCATTATGTCAATTGATTTCACACGTATACAATGACAATATACCTAGGCTTCTTTGAAATTCAAAAAGAATAACAATTTGAAAGTCATGCTACTTAATGAGATAACATAATAAAAAGACAACTAGAGCATGATAATATACATATTATTGCCGTAGAAGCAGTTATAATTTGTTGCGGCTTTAGATTTGAGCAATCTTAGCTGAAAACCCAATTAAATAGAAGTACCTAGGTGATGATAGAGTGATGACGAATTTATGATGTTGTAATACTAGAGATAAGACGATGATATATCAACAATGGTTTGAGAGATGAATTTTTTTAACTTTGAGTGAGAAAGGGGGAAAACTAATTTGAGGGGAAATAAGTTTTTGGATGGGCGGGAACAGTTTACCCTAAAATTTATTTGGGAGGGGTGGGACTCTTGAGGCTGTTCAAACTTTTTGTTAGATCTAGTTAGTTTTCGTTAAAAAGGTTTACAACACTTATTAAAAATGTTGCTTAATGTTTAATGTTTTATAAAAAGCAACACAATTCAAAAGTGTTTCTTATAAAGTGTTGCATTAGCTTCATTTTGTTGTAGTGATAAGCAACAATAAACAGCAATAAGCAATAAATAAGCAGTAAATAAGCAAATGACAGTAAAATAAGCTAAAACATGAAATTTGAAACTTACAAAACTCCTTTGCTTTTGGTTAAGACTTTTAACACCAAATTCGGTTCCAAAACATCCTATAGCTTATCCACATAAGCACTAACCCATGGCCATCCAGTATACACCATGCTCCATGATTCTTGAGATTTTTAAGTAAAAAAGACATAGGCTATATAAACTATGAAAAAGTTTATATAACTTAAGTGAAGTAGTTTTAAATAGGTAACTAAGAGCTTAAATGAGATTAGAATACATTTTCAAAACATAAAGTGCATTAACTAAAAAAAAGGATTTTAACATAAAAGCTTAAATTTCATTAACTTAAAAATAAGAGTACAAGACTTTAAAAAAAGTACAATAAACTTAGAAAAGCTATAAATAACAATAAAAAGCTTGAAAAAAAAACTTAAATAAAAACTACATAAAAAACTAGAGATGCTTGCTGCCTAATTGGTCTTCGCTTTTATAGCCGAGTAGAGAAGATTCTAGGACTTGAGGTGTGTTTCCTGTGTGAGGAGAAGTCAAGCCTCAATCTTAGCCATCCATCTTTCTTTGGCACCATGCTCTGCAATCTGAACCCTTGATTTAGTCTCACGTCCCATCAACCAATAGAAACTCATAGGATTGCCAACACAAGCTTGTCGTTTGGTGGGATAATAGGTTAAGGGAGTTAGTTTGATTGTGGGGAATAGGTTAAAATTGTTTGTCTGTTTGCAGGGTACTATTTTGGAGGGGATGGATGAATAGTAAATATGGCGGGAAAAGAATTAGGGGTACTGTTAGTTGTTTTTAACAGGGTTAGGGGGTAAAAGGATATGGGGTGAAAAGGGTTTAAGGTTATAGGGACTAGTTGTGTTAGTCCTAAGGACTAACAGTGTTAGTCATTAAGGACTAACAATGTAAAAGGTTAAAGGGTTGTAGGGTTAATGGTTGTTAGCTGTTGTTGGGCTATGGTTTGGGCCGATTTATATTTAAAAGAGGATTGAGCCAAGTAATGGATTTATGGCTTATTATAAGTAAGCTTAAAAGCTTATGTAAGTCTTGATATAAATACTTAATGGGCTGCACCGGCCCATTGGATGGGTGCGGGTTGGCCCATTAAGTATATCTTCAGTTTCGGCTTCATCTTTGACTTTTGAGTTTGACTTGGTTGACTTTGAATTTGACTTTTTGACTTTTCACGCTCTTTCTATTCCCGTGCTTGGTTTTGCCCATTTTGGCTTTATTTTTGTCCTTTAGTGAATATCCGATACCTGCACAGTAAATAACACAAAACAAGCACATATTTGGTATTTTATGTCCGATTTTGGTCATTTAGGGTCGTTTTAATAGGTAAAAAGTATGTGTAATTAAGCAGATACCAAAATCCCCCATACTAAACTATTACCGCGTCCTCACGCAATGCTATAAGTAAACACTTTAGAAAACCAAGAATCTTAATTCCCCTCGACTAATTACCTCAAAGAGTAGCTAAGTGTTTATCAAGGAGAATTAAAGAATCACTAATTTTGAAAAGCCCCGTTTTGACCATTTTTATAAATCTACACTTATTACCACACATATTTTTGTATTTTCCCCTTTTTTTCTCATTTTTTTTTACTTTTTCTTTTTAAGCAACTAACTAGAATGTATGACTTTCGTTATTTTTATAACTTTTAGGGTCATAGAACAAGATGCACTTTAATCCTAAAATGCCCAAAAAGATAAATTCATCGTCCCTGACTTTTAACTTGTCCCAAACTAAGCTTAAAAACAAAATCACCGTTAAATATAAGTTAAGATGCTAACACTACTCATACGTGTACCTTGTGAAACTTTTTGCTCCCGACAATTATTATATCTTAGGTGAATGTGCTTATTTCAAATTTCAACCATAGATCAAACGTTTCGTAAAATTTCTATGCGTCACGTTCCACCCAAAAAGTACTGAGTTTGTAGGCGAGATCATCCCACGTAGCGACTTTTCTTCTCGGCACATCCCAACCCTGCGGCTAAGTGACCAGGCTTTTGAATCCTCACAGAGACTAGTATCGGAACTCACGGACCGTCGGTTTCAAAACCGTTGGATTTCTCGTATATCCATAAAATCACAACTTAAAACGAAATAGTTTTAGTTCAAAAGCATATTTAAATTTAAAAAAACGAGATTTTCCATATATTTATTAAATCACGTTTATTACACTTAATATAATTACACATCCTTTAAACTAAGGAAATCCTCGACCTTTTAGAAGGCTGCAACATCGGTTGTGAGCCGGCAAGATGCAGCAAACTTTTATCAGTCTCGGATAATTACTATGTGCCTTTTTTAGAAGACTGCAACATCAGTTGTGAGCCGGGAAGATGCAGTAAACTTTTATTAGCCCATAATTTTTATTATTATTACCTCAAATTTTTTTATTTTTTTATTTTTTTTTAATTTTTTTTATAACTTTACATTACCATGATATAGAGAAAATTTATTTTTAGAAAATTTAAGTATAAATTTGAACTAAAATTATTGATATCGACTACACTTCAAAAATTGTCGATTTAAGTTTAATTTTCGAAGAGAGCACATATTATTAGTCCGGTTAGAAGTTTATGGGAGAGAAAAGCCACAAACTACACTTATGAGCTCTTAAGATTTCCAACTAATACTTGTTTAGCATATAACTCATAATTAACTCTATCATTTCTCATTCTTCGCAAATAAAAAAAATCCGTGAATGCTTAGTCTAAAAGTTAAGGGAAAAGCTAGAGCTCAAAACGCTCGATCGAGTCAAAATTTATTCTTATTCTACCCAGCAGGAAAGTCAACATTGTGATAAAAACACTTATTTTATTTTTGAAAATTTTTAAATTTTTTCATTTTTTTGTTATTTTGGTGGTAAAAACGGGATTACGTGAAAACAACGGCTGCAGGCACAATCAAATAGATAGATCCCCACATACTAGAATAGAACATTGTCTTCAATATTTTAAGAAGGGTCTCTACGTAAATCTAAAGCCGTTTATTAAGTATGCTCAAAGATAAATGTTAGTCGATAAGATTTGGATATTGGATTCCCAAAATGAAGCTGAGGATGTGAAGCTCTAGTGAACGAAGGATAAAACTACGAGCACGAGAGGCTTCAAAATCCAGGCAATCCTGGGCATACAACATAAACCACAAAACACAAGAAAGGTAAAGGCGAGCCTCCTCACAACACGCTTATTCATTACTACTATTATATTAGGATAAGCATGGGTTGCCACCCACAAAGCACTTGTTTATTCAAGAGACACTAAGCTTGACCCGTCCTCGAATTCATTGGTCTATGGGGAAGCAAGTGGAAGATTAAATCTTCATCAGACTTTCATTCAAGTGGTTTGGATAAATATTGAATTTCATAAAAGTTCCACTCCGATGAGATACACCCGGCATAAAAGAATGATAAATGGAGATGCCGAGGTCGAATATGGTATCTTCATTCCCGGAGGAGAGAAGATATGGAGGAGCAACGGGATACGTGAGAAAAGGAAGAAAGATCCATACAACATAAGCGAAGAGAGGAGATTTTGCCTTATTTGAAGAAAGGCTACCGAGATTGAAATCTTTTTCTTCATTTTCGGATGAAAATGGGAGCAAAGTATCAAACACTGGAGAAAGAGGATCACGGATGAATGAGATATAAAATTCATTCGGTGATAAAAATCTTTTGGATTGAACTTCATGGAATATCCCTGGATCAAAAATCCTGTTACTAGTTTCGGAAGGAAAAGAAACTACAAGGTTGGATCCGAGGGAATCACTAGAAAGAGTGAAATCCGAATCCAGATGAAGGGTGGGATGGGTGGGTAAAACATTAGGCACATGAACTCTTGTTGGGTTATCAAAAATATCCTCCACCACATCTATAGTGAAATCCCCGAATCGGGTTCACTATCACAAAAGAATGCTTCATAATCTGGAAGAGATAAATCAGTATAAGAAGTGGGATTGCCACTTCTTTTCTCTTCCAAATTAAAGAATAAAGTCTCGGACTCGGGTAAAGAATTATAAGAAATGTTGGTCTCCTCCAGGAAAGAGTTAGGAGATGTGGAGGGAGACTTGGTCACAAAATCAGAAGATGGAGTGGGATTGTCTTTTAATGCTTTGATCTTAGCGATAAGAAGATTAATATTTAACAATTTCTCATGAAGAATATCATCCTTGATTGTTAGAAGAATATTAGTATCAATCTCTCCATTTTCTGGATCAAAATTCTTCACCTCCTCTAAGCTGACGAGCTCAGAATCAGGAGGTGATGCATCGACATAATCGATGTCCTTACTATAAAGAGAATCATCATCACTCGAAGAATAATCATCGTTGAAATCAAGGAGAATCTCAGAATGATCTTTTGAAGCTTCAAGAGGGGTGGAATTGTCACAAAAAGGCACATCACACATGCTGTCAGAAATACCCTTGGACTTACTTAGGATCAGGACAAGGTCCTCAACATTAGACTCTTCCTTTTCAGGAATAGTACTAAGATGCTCGTCCCCCATACTTAGAGAGTTATCGGGTTCCACAGTCGGTAAGACGGGTATGATTGCAATAGTATACTCCTTGTCATCATCATCATCATCATTGTTGCAGAAGGCAGGACGATTCCAGTTTGGAGTATTAATAAAATCTGCCAGCTCCTCACTTATAATTTGCACATCTTTAAGAAGTTTACGAAGCAATTTTTGTATATCCTCTGGTTGATGTTGCTTTTCTTTACAAGCATGCTTAATTTCAAAATATTTCTCCCAAGCTAGCAATAAAACCTTTGGTGTTTCTCTAAAAGATATACGATTAAAATTCTTTAAAAAGGTTTGTATAGATTCCATTAGGTTTTCTCTAGATTGCAACATTTCCACACCCATTTCTTGAGGAGGATGATGAATGACGGGATACTGCGGGGGTTGAAATTGGTCAAAACCAGAAGAATTAGAATTATCAAAACTTTGGTTCATCGGTTGACACTGAAAAGTCTCATGAGGACCCCCACAATTTTCATAACAAGGCTTATAGAAGATCACTAGTTGACATTGAAAAGTCTTATGCGGGCCCCTACAGCGGGTACAATAATTATATTGTTGTTGAAAACTTTAAAAAATTTATGGGGAATTAAAGTCTTGATTGTAACACGGTTCTGGATTATAGATAAACGGAACTTGAGGTGAACAATCGTGACCATAATGAGCAATGTTCCCATAAAACTCATAAGAATACGTCGAGGGTTATGGAGGTGGGTTAGGAGATTCATCCACAAAATTAAGATTGGAATCATAAGTAAATGAATTTTCATCTCCAGAATAGCATGTCGGATGAAAACTTTGCAAAGTTTATGGGAACTCATCAACGTTTTGATTGTAACACGGTTCCGGATTAGATATAATC
>BQNB010076995.1:19417-30977 GCA_026074375.1 Tanacetum coccineum
GTTACTTTTAAGAGATTTATGTTTTCCATCTTTAGTTCTATCTCTATTCAATCATAATTTTAATATCAGTTGTTTTTTTAAAAGAAAAATATCCAAACTTTAGAGATAAAGTTCTTTCACATATATAATATCGAGGCCTACTGTGAGACTGTTTTTTTTATCTCTGTAAGAGAACTTTACCTCTAAAGTTCAAATGAACTTTAAGGAATCTTATCCTTTTGTAAAACATGTCACAAATATTTATATTTATAAAAGCAACAAAAACTAGCAGAATAGTTAAACACCAAGCTTAAACTCCAAAGTGAAGTTAGTAGAGGTGTAAAAAAAACCGGTTCATGAACTGAATTGGGGAAAAAAACCAAAACCGATTTTTTAACCGGTTTTTCTCAAACCGAACCGGCGGTTTCTTAACCGGTTTAAGAGAAATCGACTGGAGCGGTTTATAAACCAGTTAAACCTGGTTTTTAACCGAATCGATTACTAACCGAACCGATTAAACATTTTCATTATGAAAAACCAGTTTTTAACCGAACCGGTTTTAGTTAAAACCGGTTGACTAAAACCGGTTCGGTTTTTAAAAAAACCCGAAATGTTAACCTCAACTTAGCTTACTTAGAAGAGTAGAAGACCCACTAAAAAACAAGGTTCTCTCATAACCTCTACATCAAACAAACCATGCAACAATAACTACAGACTTACAAACACAGTTGTCCCTGTTTCAAACATTGCAAAATATTTTAACTGTGTTCTCGAGTTATTTCATTAAAGAAAAAGAAAGGAAAGTGAAAATGAAACGGCGCATGTTGTGTTCTCGAGTATTACTTAAGAAAGGAAATGGAAGGAAATGAAAGGAAATCTAGTGTATTATGGAAGGAAAGTGTTTCCTCCCAATTTTGAGAGGAAAGTGTTTCCTTTCCTTTTCTTTCCTTTTTTTTAATGAAATAACTCGAGAACACAAATGTTACTCCCACTGTTTCAAATCGTAAAAGCACAAAGTTTTTGAAAATCAGTTTTGTTGGTTATGTTTTTATTGTGTTGATTAAAAGAAAATCAAAACAATATCACAGAGCAACTGATGGTGATCCGATTGGGCAGATTAATCCGTACCACATTTATAAAACCACACACCAGACATTACTCAAACGCTTTGCCTAAAAATGATTCTGAAACTGACAAAAATATCCGTTTATTAAACAACAACATCACAAACCACATTCGGAACAATAGACTAAATGACGCTAAACACCTTTTCGATAATTCTAAACATCGAAACACAGTTACGTGGAACTCGTTACTAAGCGGGTACGTTCGACATAAAGAATTAACTAATGCACGTAATCTGTTTGACAAAATGCCTGAAAAAGACGTTGTGTCGTGGAACACGATGATTTCGGGTTATGTGAGCTGTGGATGGTTAGATGAAGGGAGGGTGTTGTTTGATCAGATGGTATGTAGGGATGTGGTGACGTGGAATACGGTTATTAGTGGTTACGCGAAGAATGGGAGGATGAGTGAGGCGTTGAAGTTGTTTTGGGACGCGGAGGTTAAGAATGTGGTTACTTGGAATGCTGTGGTGACGGGTTTTTTGTGTAATGGGGATTTGAGGAGTGCGGTTGAGTTTTATAGGAAGATGCCTGAGAGGGATGGGGCTTCGGTTAGTGTGGTTGTCTCGGGGCTTATTCAGAATGGGGAGCTGGATGAGGCTGGGAAGATTTTGGTTGAGGCGTCGTTGGAGAAGGATGAGAGGGTGGATTTGGTTCATGCGTTTAATACTTTGATTGCTGGGTATGGGAGGAAAGGAATGATTGAAGATGCTAGACGTCTTTTTGATAGAATCCCTTATGGAAATGACTGTGGGAGACGGGGGATGTTTACAAGGAATGTTGTGTCGTGGAATACTATGATTATGTGTTATGTGAAAGCTAAGGATGTTATGTCTGCGAGGATTTTGTTTGATGAGATGAGTGAACGTGATACGTGTACGTGGAATACAATGATCAGCGGTTACGTTGAAATGTGTGACATGGAAGAAGCGTCTAATTTGTTTACAGATATGCCAAACCCTGATGTATATACATGGAATTCAATGATTTCCGGGTATGCCCAGATTGGTAAATTGGATATTGCTTGTATCTATTTCCGAAAAATGCCTCAAAGAAACCGTGTCTCATGGAATTCAATCATATCTGCTCATGAGAAAAACATGAAATACAAAATGGCAATAGATTTATTCCTTGATATGCAATTTGAAGGGGAGAAACCGGATAAACATACATTGTCTTCTATTCTGAGTGTTTGCGCTGAAATTTCTGATACTCGACTAGGCGTACAATTACACCAGCAGGTTACAAAGATTGTCAACCCAGATGTACCATTAAATAACTCCCTTATTACTATGTACGCCAAGTGTGGGGCTATAACAGAGGCTAGGGCTATCTTTGAGGAGATGAAATCTTGTAAAGGTGTGATTTCATGGAATGCTATGATTGGTGGATACGCGTCTCATGGATATGCTTCGAAGGCTTTAGAACTTTTTGATTTGATGAAGAAGGAAAGAGTGAAGCCGACTTATATAACATTTGTATCTGTGTTAAATGCATGTGCTAATGCCGGTTTACCTGAAGAAGGTCGTATGCACTTTAAATCTATGGTTAATGAATATGGTATTGAACCGAGAGTAGAGCATTTTGCCACACTTGTGGATACTTTGGGCCGAAATGGGCAGCTTGAGGAGGCTATGGATGTGATCAAAGGAATGGCAGTAAAACCTGATAAGGCGGTGTGGGGTGCGTTATTGGGTGCTTGTAAAGTGCATAATAATATTAAGTTAGCCAGGGTTGCAGCTGAAGCATTGATACGTCTTGATCCTGAAAGCTCTACACCTTATGTGTTGTTACATAATATGTATGCGGATATCGGACAATGGGATGATGCGACAGAAGTCAAGAAGTTAATGGAAAAACATAACATAAAAAAGGCAGCAGGGTCCAGCCTGGTGGACTCGAGTTCCTCAATGATTGGGGCAGGTATGCTGCACGAGTACTAGGTTTTAGTTTGGATAGTCATATGTTGCCTTAGTTGGCTCAGTATATTAAAGGCCATGATCCTTATACCGTGCTTTCCTGGAAGAAGATCAAAGGTGGTGCTTCGAGTTGGGATACTTATATGAACAGGGTAGTCGCCCTGGGATTAGTCGGCTCGCAATGTCGAGTCGGAAACTCAGGTATACCAAAAAAATTAAAATAATAATAATAATAATAATAATTATAAAGAAGAGGTTGTTCATATGGGCATAACAAGACATTTTCAGGTTTGTTCGGGTGATCTCAGCTTGTGAAAACACGAGAAAGTTATTCCTGTATAGATCTTATAGGGAGTTGATACAAGTAGTCACATCTGCCGCTACAGTTATACATTGTATTTCTGAGCATGTCAATACCGAGTGAAGCCGACTTATATAACATTTGTATCTGTGTTAAATGCATGTGCTAATGCCGGTTTACCTGAAGAAGGTCGTATGCACTTTAAATCTATGGTTAATGAATATGGTATTGAACAAGGCGTAGAGGCATTTTGCCACCACTTGTGGATACTTTGGCCGAAAATGGGCAGCTTGTGGCGGCTATGGATGGTGGATCAAAGGTAATGGCATTAAAGTAAGTAAACCTGATAAGGCGGTGTGGGTGCGTTATTAGGGTGCTTGTAAAGTGCTTATTAATATTAAGATAGCAGGGTTGCAGCTGAAGATTTGAATTACGTCTTGTCCTGAAGCTCTAAACCTTATGAGTTGTTACGTGAATAAGTATGCGGGATATCGGACAAATGGGATGATGCGAAGAAGTCAAGGAAGTTAATGGAAAAAACATACATAAAAATGGCAGCTGGGTCCAGCGGGTGGACTCGAGTTCCCTCAAGATTGGGAGGTATGCTGCACGAGTACTAGGTTTTAGTTTGGATAGTCATATGTTGCCTTAGTTGGCTCAGTATATTAAAGGCCATGATCCTTATACCGTGCTTTCCTGGAAGAAGATCAAAGGTGGTGCTTCGAGTTGGGATACTTATATGAACAGGGTAGTCGCCCTGGGATTAGTCGGCTCGCAATGTCGAGTCGGAAACTGAGGTATACCAAAAAAATTAAAATAATAATAATAATAATAATAATTATAAAGAAGAGGTTGTTCATATGGGCATAACAAGACATTTTCAGGTGTTTCGGGTGATCTCAGACTTTGGAAAACACGAGAAATGTTATTCCTGTATAGTATCTTATAGGGGAGAGTTGATACAAGATTGTCACATCTGCCCTACAGATATAAATTGTAATTTCTGAGCATGTCAATACCAGAGATATTGAAAGCTTGAGAAGTTTTTTTATATAACTCCTCATTCTTGGATTATTCCCTTCGTTATACCCTTCTAATTATTTAAGGTGTTATTAGTTGGTTAGTGTTTCAAACCCATTGAAGATTAAGTTTTTTTCTTCTTTGTGTCATAGTGTGTAGTGTTAAAATAGAACATGAAGAATAATAATTGTGACAATAATTTTACTCACAAATTACGTTTTTTGTGTTCTGGTACATATCCTTTTTTAGAAACTGTGTATCTGCTTAAAACCAAACATTTTATTTTTTGAAACAGTTTCAGACTAGATTAAATTATATTGTCATTCAAATCGATATACGTACATTAAAGTACACTATTCAGGGGATGAAGCTTTTTGGATCTATTTCACATTGCTGCCATTTTGCGTGCATTAGCATTTAGCACCAAACATCCTTCTTTTATCAACAGTAAGTTGGAACACTCCATGTGTTTTATCCATGAAAGTAAAGCTATTCAATTACTAGTAATATACAATCAGCAGTAAACAGCCATTCTCCGGCTTAGCAGTTAGTGACTAGAGTTTTTTTTTACCATTGAGTGGCTCATACATGTGGGTAATGACCTTTCATTTATATAATGTGCACCCAAAACTCAAGTGCCAAATCTCATATAACAAAGCAAAGTACAGCCTATGTTTCATGTGGTACACATCGCTATCCGCTGTTCTTCTGATGTGATCATTTCTATAGTAAAGACACTTAACTAATACATAGAAAAAATCTCAATAGCAGCATGTAGTTCAAAGAGCAAGCATTTCCATTACATGTGGGAACTCTGCACTTTCAATACCAAACACCCAATCCCACGTTAAATACCTATACTGTACGGGTATCTGTTTTACAACCTGCATATTGGGTATACGCTACTGAAAAGTTATACAATCGCTGCTTTACTATTTGCTTTCATAATGCTGAAAATGTCATTTGCCGGGATTCAGATAGTATTCATGGAACAAGATTAAGAAGTACAGTATTAGATTTACCAAGCTTACTTGAGCTGTTGAGC
Source organism: Tanacetum coccineum (assembly GCA_026074375.1). Taxonomy (NCBI): domain Eukaryota; kingdom Viridiplantae; phylum Streptophyta; class Magnoliopsida; order Asterales; family Asteraceae; genus Tanacetum; species Tanacetum coccineum. The sequence goes on from BQNB010076995.1 coordinate 24,806, forward strand.
ATCAGCCTAATATATATAATTGCGTATTATCTCAACTGTGCCTAGAAAAGAGGACTAAACTCTGGATTTTGCTTCAGCAAATTAATAATAGCTCTTACAGAAACATACATTAATGACTTAAGACTGCTACCAAAACTTGATGGCCATTCGGTGTAAAGTACAATAAGACTCCTAGTAAAGCTGCATTGTAGCTCGCCGAAAATTATACTCATCTGTAATATGATGCCATTAGGTACAAACTTATAGAAGTTGCGGCAGTGACGATGACTTCCTGCATAGTGCAAGCAACTTATAAATCTCGTGGATTATTCGTATCAATATTATTTAAAAACATATGCCGCGAATGACAGAGCTAGGAAAACTTGACTCGGTTTACTATTTATCCCCAAATGACTAGTCAATCTGCCAAACAGAAATTCCACAGGAAGTCCGTGTTTAGCAACTTTTTCATATACTGTACTTATTTGTTACTGTAATCGTCACAATCAAAAAGAAAATGATGATACTGATTTTGGTTTACAAGCTTCTCATATTGGGTCAACGGTATTTGAGACATTTGGTTGACAGTTATACACTTTGCTCTAATATTCTCTGGATACATATACGGAGAGACACTACAATTGTGTGACAGATATTGATGGTCATACCTGGTTGTTATACAAGGCAACAGGGACATAACCGCTAATAAACTCAATCAAATTCACGATGCCAGTATATCCCTGAAATTGAGAAAGGATTAAACATGTGAGGAACTAAATTTGGGTTATAAACGTGCAGTTCAACATAGTCACCGGCCGTCTAACCATGAAAAAAACAATCCGTAAAAAAATTCCAGAAAATAAGTAACTAATTTCAAATTCAAAATTTATATGTGCCAACTTTTCCCTGGAAGGAGGTATCCATCTTATAGTTCTCAAATTACTAATTTCTTGATTTATCAACCAACAACTTATAACTAGATCAAGTACAATCAGCAAGTCTTGCGACATCTGCTTGGCCCCCAATTATCCTATAAGTATGGAATCCATTGTTGTTTACAGGCAGCCAAATGCCAATGCCATCATGAAGCTCTAAAATGTAAAATGCATCTTAGGGGGTGTTTGTTTCGGCTTATATGTGGGCTTATGAGCTTATTTGATTTCGGCTTATATAACATAAGCCCCAATTTTCTGGTTTATATTGAGACTTAGGGGCTTATATAAGCTTATCATATATATCTTAATAAACCTATATTTTATATAAGCCCACAAGTCTCAAAATAAGCCGGAAATTGAGGCTTATGTTATATAAGCCGAAATCAAATAAGCTCATAAGCCCACATATAAGTCGAAACAAGTGTTGTGAAGCATTAAAGTAAACAGGTGTTGTGAAGCATTAAACATGTGTTGTGAAGCATTAAAGTAACAATAAGCACCTTGTAACATATATTATCTCTAATGTTGTAAATACGTGACATACCAAAGATGCAAAAGCTATACATCCAAATGCCAGTGCCAGGGAGCGTAGCAACCGTTTCCCCATCCGCATCATGCGTCCTTCATCTTCGCCTTCTTCCTGCATTGAAGATTAGCTAAGCTATGAAGCAAAAAATTAAACAAAAGCTTATAATATGTGGAACATATTGAAGCCAGAAACTTAGACAGCGGTCTTGTAATGAGGTTGCTTACTGTAAATGTTGTGGATACAGGTGGTTCATATGCTTTTAGCTTCTCAAAGATTCTGTATACGAAAACAAAGGATAGAAACTGCACAGGCTTCCAATCAGCACTGCGTGCAACTACAATCCAAGCAATCTGCACAAGGAGCTTGCATAAGCATAGTTTTTTTTGTAAAACAAAAAACCCACATTCTGCTGCAAGAAATGACATTTTAAAGCTCACAGCAATTGTAATTTAGTGTCGGTATAAAATATACATTTTATATATTACGTCAAGTACGAAAATAGGTTAAATCATTTCTACACTTACAAATGCAGCTGATATTGCCATGTTAATCCGAATGTCTTTCACTTCAGACTTTGTGAACCTGAGAATATGAGAATGAAAACCATAAATTATAAGAGGTTCTGAAAAAGAAAAAAAATGAAGACCCGGTTTATGGTCCAATTATCCAATGATATATAATCTTCTCATGCTAGGCCTTAGAATCACATGCAATTAGTTTTGGGAATTTTAGTTATATGTAAGTTTAAATCTACTGATCTGTCATTAGTGGAGCACTAGTAGATGATTACTTCGGATGTTGTAAGAGAATGATCAAAGCTAAAACTGACATGAGGCTCGAGGATAAAAATAGTTGTGAATATACCTTGGCCCCCATGGAATAATTGGTTGCTTATCAGCATACTTGATATCCTTTGAAACCTATCATCAAAATACAATTCAAGTAAATAAAAGTTAAACAGCACTGACTGATCAACAAACTACAAATTCAGTAATTAATAAAAACAAATTGACATATATTGGGGAAACTGAAGGAATCTAAACAACGCTAAGTTCAATTACTCTATACGAGACTGCCTATCCTGGTAATGAAATATTAAAGGTTAACATTGCCGGGGTATAAGCAACACATACCAGAGCGCAAACGGTCTAATGCCACTAGAGACAACCAAACATACGTTTCTTAACACGTAGATATTAAATATAAAGCAAATGTTAATCATCAATCATGTACTCTTTACAGCTTAATTAGCAGTTTAGCACGAAGATGTAAAATGTACCTGAAATGAACCATACGTCACTCCCTTCTTTCTATTGCTTAATTGTGCCATCATCAGCTTGTCATATGCCTTCTCCAACTGAAAACAGCGTTTTTTTTAACCCAAAATGTTGATTCTAAGAACAATTACAAATGCATATATTATCATTATCTTACACGCGCAGCAGCAGCCTCATCGCCTCGTCTTTCGGCATCTTTCTTCTTACGTGTATAAGCAGCTTTCACCATATCAAACCCCTCAATAGGATTAACACCAAGCACCTATTCAGTCACAATTCACAAACCCTTAATTCTATCATCAAATAAAGACATAAATCACATTACAAAATCCTTAAAAAACACAAACACAAACCTCGTAGGGATTAAAGTCATTTTCAGAACTAGGACTTCCAGCAGCTGATGAAGCAGCAGAAACTATCATCCTTTGACTAAATAATCCAGATGTAAAACTTTTGTTTTTATTAATTTGACATCGAGCAAACCTATATTTAAGAATTAACAATATAATAGAATTAGTTTAGAAATAAAAGGAAATGTAAATATTTTTTAATAAGTACCTGAGGAATGGTGGTGAAAGATTGGAACAAGTGTTGTTTGGAGATAAACGAGAATTAGAAGAAAACTGGAAAACGTTGGATATAGCCACAGCCATTGTTGTTCCTGATCCTATTTAGGGTTATTATGTTTGGTCACTCTGTTTGCAGGCCGAGTGTAGGTTGGTGGTGTTCTAATCCCGTTTGTCGATAACAAGCGGATTAACTGCGAGACTTTAATTTTTCGCGCGTTGATGCGGGGCCATTGTTATTATTATTATATTTTTTTTAATTTTGTGCGGGTTTATTTTTTCGGTCTCATGTTTAATAGTTTGTTTTTTTTCTTATATGGCCTTATGTGTTGGGCCTCATGTTTAAAGGTTTCTTTCTTTGGTTATATGTTTTTTTTGCAGGTTTATTTTTTTGGTCTCATGTTTAATAGTGCGGTTTTATTTTTTCGGTATCATGTTTAATAATTTGTTTTTTTTTCCTTATATGAGTTTATGTCCCACGCGTTGTTGCGGGGCGGCAAAACTTTTTTTATACTTTTTTTTTTTTGCGAATTTTTTTTTTGTCTCATGTTTAATAGTTTGTTTTTTTTATATGGGCTTATGTGTTGGGCCTCATGTTTAAAGCTTTGTTTTTTTTTTGCTATATGGATATTTTTTTTTTAAAATGACACTGTTTAATGCAATCTAAAGCTGTACGTTTGTTACTATGTCGATTATTTTAAAGTTGAATCGGTACTTTTGTAATATTTTTTCCCCTATTTTGTGCAAAAAAAAATATTTAATTGGGCCGGCACTTTGGAGCCCAGGCCCAAACCATTGTACAGTAGAAGCACTGTAGCTTCTACTGTACAATGCTAAATGTATGTATTATAATATATTTCTCATGAGTATTTTCTTTTCTTTTTCTTTAAAAACCGGAATTCCAAAACTATTTTATGTTTTACTAGTAGGGTACCCACGCATTGCAGCGGCGGCGGGTACCCTGCGATTAAAAAAAATTATCCGAGTCCGGTCTGATTTACTCGTTTTTTTCGGTTTTAACCGGCCTCCTACCTTTTTTTTCACACGGCTTTTATTAGCTAGGCGAACTGGTAGCAACTCCGGTTCCCGAAGAACGGGTTGGTCGAGTTCGATTTTCAAAACCATATGAACTATGAACTTGACATATAAATTTTATGAAGCTTTGTGAGTTTAATTAGTTTATAATATGCATTTTTCATTTTAAAGTTGTTTTAAAAATAATATTAATTGATGTATTTAATTAGTTTATATTTATACAAAATGCTTTATTATGTGTATTAATTTAATGTTTAAGAGACATTTAATGGATGAAACATTTGTGTATTTAATGATTGTACTATAAGCTTTATAAGTTGTATTACTTAAAATTAAGTTTTGTGCATTTAAAGATTGTACTATAAGCTTTGTGAATTGTATTACTTAAAACATTAATGAAGAGAGAAGGTGCAATTCTTTTTATATGTAGTATAGATAAGTAGTAGTTAGTTGTCTCTATTCTCTCCTATGGGTATGTTTTGCGCAATGCGTTAGAATTAGGGTCGGAATTAAAGCCGTAGCTCGGACCGTAATTTATATTATAAGCCGAAAACGAAAGCTTATATTTTTATAAAGTTATTTAAACAATTAGTTTGAGACAAAACTTATTAATGTAAAATCGTTATAAAATACATCAAATCAAATCAAATTCATATATATATATTCAGCTTTTGCATTTTGAAGAGTATGTAAGTCTCGTTTGGTTTATAAGTGGGTTTGGATTAAGATTTGGGTTTAGTATAGGACTTGGAATTAGAATAAGTTTAAGAGAGCTGAATTATATTTATTTAGATATATTTTATAATAAAATTTTTAAATAATATATGTTTTTTTAACAAAAAATAATATAAACTAACTAACAAACTAAAATAAACTAATACGCACAATTTTATGAAAGTTTGAATTATATAAAATAACATTATACTTTTTACTATTTACTACTACTTTATATAACAAACTTCTTTGAGAAATGTTTAACAGTTATCTAGCAACTTCATTGATAAAAAATATAGCGACGGAAACGCCTTTGGATTACGAACAAAACGAGCCCAATATTGATACGCTTTTGAGATACGTGCGATTAAGTAAGAAATATCGGAGCTTAATATACATTTTAAAAAATAATAATAATCTCAAAGCACACCCTTAACCTATCTATTAGTTTTAAAAACTACCTTATAATTTAATGGAAGCTAAATATGTAAAACTGCAGGAAGTCTAGAAGCTATTTTATAAACAAATATATAAAAGTTTATTTCTTACAAAAATTACCGGCTACACAAGTACGAAAATACATCTTCGACAAACAAACTAAACAGTCATGCAGATTATTCTTTCTTTTGACAAACTCGACACGAAACAACTAACAAAATATATATTCGACAAACAAAGATAAATAAGTCCGCCACAACGCGTGAGCCGCATGCCGCTCGTTTAATTCATTAGGAATGCGTAGAAAATATGAAATTACCACATTTAATATGAGAATCATGTGAATATAAACATGACTCGTCAAAACAATAAAAAAATTGCTTTCGAAAACAACTGCATCTTCAATTTTCATTTAAAAAATAAATCGATCATATCATCGTCACTTATATCATCACCTAAAGCACGCAACTCATTTATTAACGGGTGGCTTTATTCAACTTTTTTTTTCCATTCATCAGCACCAGTGTTTTGAAACCCGGTTCGACCCGGTTGAACCGGTTCCGGCCGAAAAAACGGGTCAAATTAAACCGGGTTTCATATTTTCGAAACCTGGTTTGACCGGGTTTGGAGTGACCCGGGTCATGAGACCCGGCCGGGTTTTGGTTTTTTCGTATTTTTTTATAAATAAAACATGTTAAT
>BQNB010076996.1:0-30977 GCA_026074375.1 Tanacetum coccineum
TGTCTCTTATAAAACTAGTTTAGAATCTATAGAAGCTAGACTGTTAGTCTTTAAGAAAAATAAGTTTGTGTATGAGGAAAATATAAAACTCTTAAAACGTGAAATCTATTTAAGAGATTTAGATCTTACAGATCTTACAAGGAAGTTAGAGTTGGCTACAAAAGAAAAAGATGAGGTTCAACTTATAGTACAAAATTTTGAAAATTCATCAAAAAACCTAAGTAAACTTCTAGACAGACAGATAATGGATAAGTGCAAAACAGGATTAGGGTATAATGCTATCCCACCTCCCTATACTGGGAATTTTATGCCACCAAAATTTGATTTAGTTTATCCTAGTCTAGATGATTTTGTTGATGTGAATGTTAGTGAGTCTATAGTTGAAAAGCCTACTGTTGAGACTAATGAACCTAAGACTTCTAGGAAAGAAAATGGAGCCCCAATTATTGAGGATTGGGTATCTGATAGTGATGAAGAAAATGTGCCTAAGGTTGAGATGTTTAATAAACCTAGTTTTGCTAAGATAAACTTTGTTAAGTCTACTAAGCAAGTAAAATCTCCTAGGAAAACATCAGTTGATAAAAATAGGCAAAACACACCTAGTCCTAGAGGGAACAAGAGGAACTAGAACCAACAGATGTCTCAAAAATTAGGAAGTGATTTTGAGATGTTCAACAAAGCTTGTCATGTGTGTGGTAGTTTTGATCATTTGAAAAATGATTGCAATAACTGGTATAATAATGGAAGATTTGCAAAACTAGTTTGGACCAATGTTCAAAGGGTGAACAAACAGAATTTCTCTAAATTAACTCACCCTAGTCCAAAAAGGAACATGGTTCCAAGAACAGTCTTAACTAGGTCTGGCCTAATTTCAGTTAATGCTGTTAGACCAGTTAATACTGCTAGGCCAAAAGCAGTTCTTAGTGCTGTTAAGGGAAACAAGGAAAATGTTGTTAAGGCCTTAGCATGTTGTTGGAGACCAAAGCACAAAGTTTTAGACCATGTCTCCAGAAATAATGGTGCATCAATGTCCTTTAAAAGATTTGACTATATTGATGCACAAGGCAGATCCAAGTCAGTAATGGCTTGGGTCCCCAAAAGAAACTAATTTTCCTACCATTATGTGCAGGGCAATCCACAACAAGATTTAAAGAATAAATGAGTGATTGACTCCAGAAAACAATGGTGCATCAATTGTCCCTTTAAAAGATTTTCCTAATTGATGCACAAGGCAGATCCAAGTCCAGTAATGCGTAGGGTCCCCAAAAGAAACAAATTTTCCTACCATTAGTGCAAGGGAAATCCACAACAAGATTAATAGGATAAAAGAGCGATTTGACATGGATGCTCTAGGCACATGACAGGAAACAGATCCTATCTTACAGATTATGAAGAAATTAATGGAGGATTTGTTGCCTTTGGAGGTAATTCCAAAGGAGGGAAAATTACTAGGAAAGGTAAAATAAGAACTAGTAAATTAGATTTTAAAGATGTGTATTTTGTAAAGGAACTAAAGTTTAACCTTTTCAGTGTCTCACAAATGTGTGACAAGAAGAATAGTGTTCTTTTTACTGATACTGAATGTGTTGTTCTGTCTCCAGACTTTAAGTTAACTGATGAAAGTCATGTTTTACTTAAAGATCCTAGAAATGATAACATGTACAGTGTTGACTTAAAGAATGTTGTTCCTCAAGGAGGTCTCACTTGTCTCTTTGCAAAATCCACACCAGATGAATCTAATCTTTGGCATAGAAGGCTTAGACATGTAAATTTCAAAACAATGAATAAACTGGTAAAGGGAAACCTTGTAAGAGGTTAACCTCAAAACTTTTTGAAATTAATCAAACCTGTGTTGCTTGTCAGAAGGGAAAACAACACAGAGCTTCTTGTAAGACCAAAACAGTCAGTTCAATCAGCCAACCATTACAAATGTTGCACATGGATTTGTTTGGCCTAACATTTGTAAAGAGTTTAATGAAAAAGATGTACTGCCTAGTTGTCACAGATGATTTTAGTAGGTTTAGTTAGGTTTTCTTTTTAGCCACTAAGGATGAAACTAGTGAAATCCTTAAAACATTCATAACAGGCATAGAAAATCTAATAGATCTTAGGGTGAAAGTGATTAGATGTGACAATAGGACTGAATTCAAGAATAGGGTCATGAATCAGTTTTGTGAAATGAAGGGTATTAAGAGGAAATTTAGTGTTGCTAGGACTCCACAACAAAATGGAGTTGCTGAAAGGAAAAATAAGACACTAATAGAGGCTGCTAGAACTATGCTAGCTGATTCAAAATTGCCAACAACTTTTTGGGCTGAAGTAGTTAATACTGCTTGTTATGTCCAAAATAGGGTGTTAATTATCAAGCCTTATAACAAGGCCCCTTATGAACTTTTTCGGGGTAGAAAACCTGATTTGAGTTTTATGAGACCATTTGGGTGTCCTGTTACAATCCTTAATACCATAGATCACCTAGGTAAGTTTGATGGAAAGGCTGATGAAGGATTCTTTGTAGGATATTCTACCAATATCAAAGCATTTAGAGTATTTAACAGTAGAACTAGGATAGTAGAAGAGAATCTGCATGTACAATTTAGTGAAAATAAACCTAATATTACAGGAAGTAGACCTAATTGGCTTTTTGATATAAATGCACTGACAAAATCTATGAACTATAAGCGAGTTGTTACAGGAAATCAATCTAATGGTAATGCAGGTAGAAAAGCATGTGATGATGTAGGTAAAGCTAGAATAAAGATAGTACCTGGCAAAGATTACATACTGCTACCATTATGTACTCAAGATCCACCATTATCTTTTAGTTTAAAGGATTCTCTTGATGCTGGATTCAAACCATCAAGGGAGGAGGAAAAGAAGGATGCTAAAAATCTAGGGAATGAAAGTGGAAATCCAACTGAAGAGAAAGATAGTGAGGTTCCAAGTACAGAGGAGCCAATAATTAATCAAGAGAAGGATGATTATATTAACAACACTAACAGTATTAATACTGCTAGTGATGGAAACAGCACTAACAATTTTAATGTTGTTAGTTCAACTGTTAATGCTGCTGGCACAGAAGTTAATGCTGTTGATCCAAAAACTAGCATTGAACTTCTAAATGATCCAAATATGCCTGAATTGGAAGATATTGTTTATTCAGATAATGAAGATGTTGGTGCAGAGGCTGACATGAACAATTTAGATGCATTTATGCCTGTTAGTCATATTCTAACTACAAGAATACACAAAGATCATCTAGTTGACCAAATCATTAGAGACTTGAATTTAGCACCTCAAACAAGAAGAATGACAAAGAATTTGAAAGAACATGGTTTGTTTAGTTCAGTTCAGCAAAGAAAAAACCATAAAGACTTTCAAAATTGTTTGTTTGCTTGCTTTTTATCATAAGAAGAACCCAAAAAGGTAATCCAAGCATTGAAGGATCCAGTTGGATAGAAGCTATGCAAGATGAGCTTCTACAATTCAAATTACAAAAGGTTTGGACCCTGGTGGATTTACCAAATGGCAAAAGGGCCATAGGTACTAAATGGGTTTACATGAACAAGAAGGATGAAAGAGGTATTATGATAAAGAACAAAGCAAGATTGGTTACTCAAGGGTACACACAAGAAGAAGGGATTGACTATGATGAAGTTTTTGCCCCTGTTGCCAGAATTGAAGCAATTAGGCTATTCTTAGCCTATGCCTCATTTAAAGACTTTGTGGTGTACCAGATGGATGTCAAGAGTGCTTTTCTTTATGGTAAGATTAAAGAGGAAGTCTATGTTTGTCAACCACCAGGATTTGAAGATCTAGACTTTCCTGACAAGGTATACAAAGTAAAAAAGACACTTTATGGACTGCATCAAGCTCTAAGAGCTTGGTATGAAACTTTCAACTTATTTGTTGGACAATAGGTTTCAGAGAGGAAAAATAGATAAGACTTTGTTTATCAGAAAGGACAAAGGTGATATTCTGTTAGTTCAAGTATATGTAGATGATATCATTTTTGGCTCTACAAAGAAGTCATTATGCATTGAGTTTGAGAAGATGATGCATAAAAATTTCAAATAGTTCGATATGGTAACCTCACATTCTTCTTAGACTGCAAGTAAAGCAAAGAGAAAAGAATATTTTATCATCAAGACAAGTATATGACCTGGAGATTTTGAAGAAATTTTGTTTTACGATGTCAAGACAGCAAGCACGCCTATGGAAACCTAAAAGCCTTTGTCTCAAGGATGAAGATGTGAAGAAGTGATGTTTCTATTTATATATATCAATTATTGGTTCAATGATGTATCTACTTCTCAAGACATGAATATTTATGTTTATAGTGTAAGCTTGTGCACGACAAGTCAACCCAAAAGTGTCACATCTTCATGTTGTGAAAAGAATTTTTAGGTACTTAAAAGGTTAACCAAAATTGGGCCTTTGGTATCCTAAAGATTCACCTTTAGATTTGGTACATACACAGATAGTATTTATCTGGAGCAATTTGGATAGGAAGTCTACACGGGGTTGTCAATTTCGTTGGGTTGTAGATTGATTTCATGGCAGTGCAAGAAGCAGATTGTGGTTGCTAATTCCACAACAGAGGCTGAATATGTAGCTGCTTCAAGTTGTTGTGGTCAAGTGCTTTGGATTCAAAATCAATTGCTTGATTATGGGTATAACTTTATGCATACAAGATCTATATTGATAATGAAAGTACTATAATGCATAGTTAGAACCCTAATTATTCATTACAAAATATAAGCACATTATGATTAGAACATCACTTTATCAGAGAATCCAATGAAAGAAGCTAAATCAAATGATCAAGACTCATACTGCCAAGAATGTGCAGATTTTACTTAGCAAAAGAATTGATGTAAGTAGATTTCAATATTTGATTGCTAGTATTGGAAAAATTCACACTTGGAAAATTTGGCATACAGTTCTTCTTTCTTCAACATCTCCAGAATAGTTTTCAGGTGCTCCTCGTGTTCTTCCTCATTGCGGGAGTATATGAGAATATCGTCGATGAATACAATCATAAACTTGTCCAAGTAGGGTTTGCACATACGATTCATGAGGTCCATAAATACCACAGGTGCTTTGGTCAACCCAAAAGGCATACTCATAGTGTCCGTATCGTGTTCTGAAAGCAGTCTTGGGAATATCTTCTTCTCTAACCCTTAACTGATGATAACCTAACCTTAAGTCAATTTTCGAGTAGATGCTAGATCCTTGCAACTGATCGAATAAGTCATCGATTCTTGGTAAGGGGTAACGATTTTTAACTATCAGTTTGTTCAACTCAGGATAATCGATACACATTCAGAAAGATCCATCTTTCTTTTTGACAAACAAGATCGGTGCTCCCCACGGAGAGGAACTTGGTCTTATAAAACCTTTGTCGGAAAGTTCTTTCAGTTGCTCGGCTAATTCCTTCATCTCTGCAGGTGCAAGACGATATGGTGCGCGGGCAACAGGTGCAGCTCCGGGTATCAGCTCGATGTGAAATTCTACTTGGCGTGTCGGGGGTAATCCTGGCAAATCTTTAGGGAATACTTCCGGAAAGTCTCTGACGACAGGCACGTCTTCTATTCGTTTTTCGGATGCCTTAGTTTCCTCTTTCTTCATCATTTGAACTAAGAACGCTTGACATCCTTTGTCGATGTACCCTTGCGTCCTGATGCTCGAGATGACTGATATGTGTGAAACACATATTCGTTTTATATCAAAATTGGCCCTAAAATGATAAAATTATGCTTAAAATGCTTGTATATTGCTTGTTTTGTCTTTGTGATTGTGTAGGTATGGATATAGCAAAAATCACAAGAAAACGGTCAAAACCGGATAAACACGGACACGGGAATGGATAGAGTGTACAAGAGCCTGGAGAATGCTATCAAAGGTCAACTAAAGTCAACCCTTGGTCAATATTAGTCAACCACAAGAAGACAAAATTCCCAAAACAGCCCTTGAATTAAACCAAATTGCAAAAATGGTTCCCTAAACCTATACCGATGTTAACTCTTTATTTTATAAAGGGATAACCCCGTTAAAACCCTTATAACAACCCAAATGAATCCGGGCCCAATCCCTTTTAATTTTACCAAGCCCAAACCAGGGTCAAAGCCGTTTTCCCCGAGTCAAACTCCCATCCCTGTTATAATTTAACCCTGGGTAAATATTTGTTACTATTCATTGTCTCTCCCGTTAAGCCACGAGTCAAAATCAAGGAGCAAATCAAAATTGATGACAAGGACAGAAGATTCGAGTACTATGTAATGATGTGGCAGAGTAAAACGTCACTCACGGGTCATCATTGGTTGAAACCTAAAAGATGTGTACTCGTGGGTTACTGACAAGAAGCACACAAAGGACAAAGAATTTGTGTTTAAACCACTCATAAAAGAAGCACAAGTACCCTGACACACGGATTGCCACGCTGGCAATCCGTGTGATCACTTAATTAATCCAACGGTGCTAATAATGGATCCAATGATTAGCAAGAATCAAGGGTTGAGATGACAAGGAGCTAGTAACAAACTCAAGGCCTGGAAGCTTCATCTGAGCTATATAAAAGAAGCCTCATTCACACACAAAAGCATCTTCTCTTTTTTTTAGTTTTTAGCTTTCTAAAATTTCTAGTTAAATTGTAATTTTCATAAATTAGCTTATGTAGTTTTAATTTAGTTTTTAAAGATTATGTAATCTCAGTTTCTAACTTTGTAATTTGTTTTTAGTTAATAAATCATAAGTTTTTTTAATTTTTTTTTTTTTTAAATTTTTTTTTTTTTTAATTTTTTTCATAAGCTTTTTACTCTCAAATGTTGTTGCTACTGTTTCATAAGCTTTTCATAAGCTCTTATCTAGCTCTTTGAGTCTCTAAGCTCAAATTGAGCTATTAACAAGCTCTTAATCTACATAAACCAATAAAATCAGTTTAAGTACCTATGCTTATAGATTATGGACTTATGGATGATAAGCTTAACATGGAAGAGCTTATGGGACCCCTACCAGCTTATCCTTGGATAAACTTGAGCTTGTTAGAGTAGCTCCTCAAGCTTGTCAAGCCTTTGTTAAGCTAAGGCTTATTGTAAGTTGCTATTTCCATTTCTGTCTTAATTTTCCGGCTTATAATTTGCTTATTCTGCTTACCTGCTAGCTTATTTGTGCTTAAATCTATCTCATTGTGCTTATTAATCATGTTCTATTATCTGTTTTTAGCTTTTGTAGTGTAGATCTTAGTCTTACTCATTTTGTGTCTTAAAAATCATAAGAACCAAAAAAATATTAGTATAGTTATTAGCTTAATGAATCTGGCTTATTAGCTTATTGAAAATTGTTAATTAAGGTTGATATAATAGGTTTATCATCTGGTATTTGTTAATTGAGTATGCTATCTGTTTTTCATAAGCAAAAATGAGTATTCTGATTTTTATAGGGGTGTTTGGCATAGCAGTACTAACTGCAAGTTAGTACTGCTAGAGGCCTTTGGTTTTTAGTTGTTGGTTTTAATCTCCTATTTAAGTTTGTTTAAGCTAGTTTCAAAAGTTAGATTAAGGTAAATCAAGTTTTCATAAGTTAATTGTTCTTAGGTTCAAATCTGTCAATTTCTTCTTGCATAATGAGTTTTGTTCAGATCTAGCTTTTGCATTTACTTAATTTACATTTAGTTTGGTTTTAAATAGAGTAGAAGTAATCTGCATAAGGTCTGTATTTATAGGTTTTAAGTTTTGGTCATTTTAATGTCAACTGCATCAGCAGTTTTTAAGATCAAAAGTCCTTTTTCTAGCTCAAAATTCAGATAGTAATTCTATATCTTACGATTTGAAATTCAGCATACAATTAGATCTAAAGTAGTGGTTAATTGGTTTAAAGTTGTTTTTCAGAAAAAAGCTCTTTAGATCATCTGTTTTTAAGCTCAAAATTTACTTTTCTTCTTTTTCAAAGTCAGTACCTTCTGAGTTTTCTGTCTGTTTTTCACAAGCTTTTTCAATAAGCTTTTGTTTTCACTATTCCTTTCAAAAAGCTTTTTCATATAGTCTTTTAATCAAGCTTTCTGAAAATTCTAGTCTTATTTTGTTTCATTACTTATTTGCTAGCTTAAATTTAAGTCAAAAGAAGGCTTAAAGTCTGTTTGGTTGTAAAGTGTTCATAAGTGTTTAATTTGATTCCTAGCTAATGGCTTGTTACTTTTTGCTTATTTCTTTCAAGATTAGCTTATTAAGTTAGTATGTGTTTATTAATAGCTTAAAGTTTCGTTAGTGTAGCTTATTGTTAGCTTTTGAGTCCTTAAAATTTGAAAAAGCAAAAATATAAGTAGTTTAGTAATCTGTCTAGCTTTTCATTCCTTTTCCAGCTTAATTTTCAGTTTTTAAAAATTTTGTCTTCTCAAAAAGTCTTTGTTTTCAGCTTTTCCATAAGTTTGCTTTTCAACTTTTCAAAAATAAAAAAATAGTAAAACCCCCCACCCCCCACCCACCCACCCCATAGGCCTGGGACTCAAAACCAACGACTTTTTGGACACACTTCACACATTGCCTTAACCAACGGCTCCATTAGCTAATAAGTGAGCTTCTCTTTCCCTTTAATACTTAAGGTCATTTTGGGCCTTATAAGCCCAAGCCACTTCGTGGCTTATTAGGTGCTTTTTAGTGCTTATTCGATAAGCTGGGCTAGCCAGCTTATCTTTCTTAGGATTCTTATAAGATTTTAGATTTTTCCTGTTTTTTTTAGAATTTTTCATAATCATTTGTTATTTTTAATTAATTTTCGAAAGTTAAAAAATTAAAAAAGCCATAAAAAATATAAAAAGTTTTTAGAAAAATACAAAAAAATAGTTTTTAGTTTTAGAATAATTACTTTTAGGTTTACATTCATTAAAATCATTTTTACCCTTTTTAGAACTTAATTTCTATTTTTCACTTTTTTAAATTAGTTTTATAAAATAGGATTTTATTATTAAAAGTAGTTAAAAATAGTTTTCTAAGTTTTTATAATATTTTAGACTTTTCTAAGTTAGAAAATCATTTTTTAGAATTTTTAGGAATTAATTTGCTATTTTCTAGGATTTTAATTCATTTAATTAGTTTTTAAGTCATAATAAATACAAAAATAATTAAATCATCGATCCTTGGTAAGGGATAATGATTTTTCACTGTAAGTTTGTTCAACTCACGATAATCGATACACATTCTGAAAGATCCATCTTTCTTTTTGACAAATAAGATTGGTGCTCTCCACGGAGAGGAACTTGGTCTTATAAAACCTTTATCAGAAAGTTCTTTTAGCTGCTTGGCTAGTTCTTTCATTTCTGCAGGTGCAAGACGGTAAGGTGCGCGTGCAACAGGTGCAGCTTCGGGTATTAACTCGATGTGAAATTCTACTTGGCGCGTCGGGGGTATTCCTGGCAAATCTTCAGGAAATACCTCCAAAAATTCCCTGACAACAGGTACGTCTTCTATTTGTTTTTCGGATGCCACAGTTTCCTCTTTCTTCATCATTTGAACTAAGAACACTTGACATCCTTTGTCGATGTACCCTTGCATTCTGATGCTCGAGATGACTTCTAATCTGGACTCATTTTTAACTCCGCTTATCTCGCCTTGTACGATCAGCATATCATTTCCATACGGAACACGAATGTACTTCTCATAACACACAACCTCCGCACGATGCTCGGCCATCCAATCCATTCCGACGATGACGTCAAAACTTCCTAGTTCTATAGGGAGTAAGTCGATTTTGAACATGTGATTTCGCAAGTTAAGAGTACACCCTCTTAAAATAGTATTTGTGGTTAGCGACTTTCCGTTGGCTAGCTCCACACTATAATTAGTATCTAGGGTTGTAGGAGGGATGACTATATATTTACTAAAAGCATGTGACACAAAGCTTCTATCCGCACCAGTATCAAATAGCACCGAAGAATAAACATTATTGATCAGGAACGTACCATTCACCACATTGTTATCTTTCATAGCAGCCTCAGCACATAGGCTGTATACTCTGTCAGGTGTTATGCATCATCCTTGAGTGCTGGTTGATGCTTGGTTATTTCCCTTAGGGTTTCCTTGATTCTGCCTCTGATTGTTCTAAGGATTTTGTTGGTTGCCTCGAATTTGATTTCCACGGCCTTGACTTCCATTGTTCAGACACTTGTTCTTGTAATGTCCCTTTTTGCCACATCCGAAGCAAGTAACATCACTTCCTTGTCCTCCTTGGCTTTCGGGTCCTCTTTGGCTTGCGAGACAGGGTAGGGCTCGGCAGTCTTTGACCTTATGTCCTGCCCTTCCACAGTTGTGACAAGTAGGATGGCATGCGTCAGTGTGGTGTCGTCCACACTTCCCGCAGTAAGGTAATTTGCCAACGTAAGAACCTTGCCCAGCTGTAAACACCCTTGTTGTCTCTAGACATTTGTTCGGATTGAGATTACTAGTGTTGTTGGGGTTGTTGTTATTGTAGTGGTTTCCGTTCCATTTCTGTTTGTCACCAGAGTTTTCTCCTAGTTCCTGTACTACTTGGTACTTAAGCCATTTCAATTGCTTCATGCAAATCTACTGGTTTGGACGAGGTTACATTACCCTTGATGTTCAAAGGTAGACCTTCAATGTAACGTTCCAACAACCGGTCGGTGTTGGGTACCATTTCAGGGCATAAGAGGATGAGTTCTTGGAAACGTTGATTGTAGGCGGTAAGGTTTGTGCCTTTCACCTTTAAATTCCACAGTTCGTTTTCCATTTGCTTGACTTCATTTCGAGGACAGTACTTCCGGATGAACATAGCCTTGAAATCACTCCAAGGTGTTGCATGAGCGGTATCGAGAGTAACAGAACGAACGTACACGTTCCACCAAGTTAAAGCACTATCTAGCAGTGTGCTAGAAGCAAACTTAACTCTGTCACCTTCTGCAACGTTGCTAATCCCAAATTGAGATTCTAGTTTCTCAAACCATCGGGTTAAGCCTACAGCACCTTCAGTACCACGGAAGTTTTCATGCATGACTGCACGGAATTCTTTGTAGTTGCATGCCTTATTCTGGGAAGAGTTGGATCCTAGGTTGGTCTCTTCTTGAGTGCTTGCAGCATGAGTCACAGCGGCAGCTGCGAGTGCTTCAGCTACTCTTGTGGCAATGAGCTGGTTGAGCATCTGAGTGTCAATGCCACTGTTGATGTCCACGTTGTTTCGGTTGGTCGAACGGTTGACTGGAGGGTTCCGGCGGACAGTTGGGCGTCGTCCGGGTGCCATTTTCTATAAGAGGGACAATGGAAATGACAGTTATGACATGTACAAGAGTTATATGCGTAAAGATAGTCACGTTACTACAAATGGCATGTCTTTTGAAATCAAAACTGTTATTATTCGCAATCATGATACTTATTTAAAAAAGGGGGTACAAGAGTTCACTAGCCGTGACAAACCCATAGCTTAGTGGTTGTACAATTAGACAGAAATAAAACTAGTTGTTGTTACGATAGATTTGCTGGATCACTTCCTCGAGTGCCTCATTCCTCTTTTGTCGTGCTTCCTCCTGAGCATTACTAGCACGATCCTCCGCATCCTCACATACTTGTCTAAGCTGAGTAATCAGTTCGTCTACAGGTAGCGTCTCCAATGAACTTTCCTCAACTCGGGGCTTCACATCCCACAAGGTCAAGAAGACTCCAAACTCCTCCAAACAAGCATTTGGGCAATGGTCCATATCCTTGAGAATGGTATGCAGCTGTCCTCTAAGGCGCGTTGTGCATACGGTCAAGACTGTCTCAGGTACAGGCACCGAATTCTGACCAGTTTCTCTTAGAGCTTCCTCTCTCTGGGTGGGGTCCATTTCAGCAATCATCCGCTGGTAAGTAGCCATCGTGAATGGGGGTGAAGGTGAGGGTGGCGGAGTAATAGGATCAAGTTGATAATCCTCAAGGTTAATAGCAGAAATTCTGGCACGTTCAGCAAGATTTGGCTCAATAGGTGGAATAGATATACGAGCGGTACGTCTGATAGTTGGGGAAAATGATGGTACAGACGGCAAAATAAGTAATCCGAGAGTAGGACGTCTCCTGTGATACACCTGAGGGAGTATGTTAGGGAGTCTGAGAGGTACCAGTGTAGTGTTATCGGTGTGTCTCAATTCATCCGAGTTCGACATGTCGCTGAGACAAGAAAATATGAAATAAGGATATAGATATATTTCAAAATACGCATAGTTAAGCCTGTTTAATACACATGTAACCCATATTAAGTATATGTATCTCATATATGTCTATTTCACATGTATCCCATTTTAATATATATATATACTCCTTTGATTGTTGATTCCTATGTACCCCATATTGAGAAACCAGCAATGCCAGACAATAGAAGCATAATAAGCATGTTAAGCAGATAAGTAGTTATAGTCTAGTGCTACCTAATGCAACCTAGTTCTCTATAACTCAGAGCTCTGATACCAATCTGTCACACCCCCAAAATATCAGAGTATAATGGTAGCCGAGGGCGTGTGACTTCATGATTATCATACTTCTAAGCAATACAGAACGACCTCTATATGAGACGTTTTAAGAAAACGGATCACTTGAATTAGGAAATAATAAATTGTTTAAACATTCAGCGGAAGCATAAAATAGACAATACGACATTGTTTTAAATAGTACAAGTGATCTTCAGATAACGGGAAAATGACTGCAATGCATGAGACTTCATATAGCATCTTCGTTCTTAATACCTGAGAAAAACAATGTTAAAACTGTCAACATAAAGTAGGTGTTTTCATATTTTTTTTTTTTTTTTTTTTTTTTTTTTTTTTTTTTTTTATTTTTTTTTTTTTTTTTTTTTTTTTTTTTTTCTTTTTTTTTTATTTCTTTTTTTCTTTTTTTTTTTTTTTTTTTTTTTTTTTTTTTTTTTTTTTTTTTTTTTTTGTTTTTTACAGAAAAAGGTAGTGTTTGTGAATCACAAGATTTCATCCACATATGACAATATAACAGATACAAAGTCATATAAAATTGCATTACTATCTGTCCTAAGATCATGACACCGAAGCGTTATAAACATATACCAACAATGAAGAATGCCTTTGCAGGATGTCAACCGAGACACCCGTAATCTGATCTCAAATGAAACTGATGTTGCTTGACTTATATGCCAGTCCAAGACAACAGGATGTCAATCACGAGTAGATTCTATCCATAACATTCGCGCTTACAAGAATTAACGGTTCATGATAAATCGGGCAGATAGCAACTTGGGTTAATTCGGGACTTAGACCAATCAGTAATGAGTAATTGTACTTGTATTCACACGTTTGAAATAAGCAATGTTCTCACCCCAAAAGATGATTTAAAACAGTAAAGTAGGGGCTATGAAACTCACCTTGTCGGTTAATCGATGGATATTGAGAATGGATTATTAATCGTCTGGAATTGATAATGGATCAATGTACGTCAAATAGTGACTCAGTCAAACACCTAAGTAATTATGATAAATCTGAGTTTACATTCTAAAACTTAATGTATGTAATGAATTATGCAAATGAGTCATCAAAGCACTGTCGTTTATGAGATCATGTTTTATGGTTTCAAAATGTTAATTAAAAACCGTTGGCTCTCGGGATGGTGCACGACTTTACAACTATAAATATATATGTACCGGAACTTGATAATATTATACGCCGTAATTTATATTTACAAGTTCAAGTGACTTATATCTCAGGTAAGTGTAAACATTATTTGTATGTTACTAAGTTTATATATTTTCTTATCGCGTTTATTTATTTACACCGTAGTCGTCAATTAATTTGTAAAATTATCAGTTTTATATATATATGTCATGGTTTGTTCGACTCGTTTAAAATTCGGTTTTGTTGTTACTAACTCTATGTCATCAAAAAAAATGTTATTTAGATTTTCTACTTATCAAAATAAATATCGTTTTGTTAACTAGTTTATTAACTAATTTGGGTCTTGAAAACATGCAAGTTCCAATACTCCTTTACGTCTAATTATATACAAACTTACATGCGTGTTTTAAAATACCACATGTGTTATAATATATATTCACATGCATGTTCTCATATTTCTAAGTTCTTATAAAATGAATTGCATGCATGTGGCCCTATATGTACATACCAAAACAAATTATGTGGCCCTTGCCATTTTGTTATTTCCTGCTTTGTTTCAACCGACCCAACAGTGGAGTTGGTAGCCACTGTTGTGGTTTCTTTTTCCTACAAAATATGATACTAAACGCGTATAACTAGTTCTTCCATTTAAACTCGCATGAATTCTGACTTAACTACTTGGTTATGAAGTTTTTTTTAATAATGAGACACAAGGACGATTTATGCGAGCAGGCCCAACAGCAGCTGCTGTGGTCGCACCATAAGGAGAGTGTCGGCTGCTTGAGCACAACAACACCAAAGGGTGCGTCGGCTGGTCAAACACAGTAGCACAAAAAGGGTGCGTCAGTACCTCGCCAACTGCCACCATGCGGCAGCAACAGTGGCAGCAAACCACCGTCGCACGCTAGCGCAAGCAGCGGCAACAGTGGCAGCAGCCGACTGTGCTCGCATGCATGCGTGCGTGGCTTAAATGCAAAGAGGGTCGGGGTGGGTTGCTATCCAACGAGCAGCCACTTTGCTCATTGTGGTGCAGCCAACGACGAGGTACAACCTCGATGAGGCAGTAGCCCCTCGTCGCACGTCGTATTGGTGGTCGAGTTAAGGTTTGGTCTTAGTCACATTACAAGTATTTAGTACGTAATTCCTAGTCCTACTTGTCCCTAGTGAGCCATTGTTTACGTGCATGTTTTTAAAGTTTTCATAAGAAAATTTCTTGGTTCGTTACTCGTTCTTATGAACGACGTGTTTGCACTACTTTTCTATGCGTCGATATGTATGTTGCGTCGAAGGGCTTGGCATACGCATGCATACAAGAACCACGCATGGGTTGTACCATGCGTGTCGTGCGCTTGCCATGCAAAGCCGAGGTTCGTTAAACTACATGGTAAATAACATATTAACGTTAAACTACGAGGACGACTTACCGAGGTCCGAGCTTGCTAGACGATGAGGGAAATGATGGTGCTGAGGGCTCGATTCACTCTTGATCACTACTTCTCTCGAAACCCGACGTCTCTAGACTTGCGAATCCTAGACCCGAGCCTTATTGTTTACTCCTTACTTTTAAATTTTAGTTATGTTAAGAGTGTGCATGCATGGCCCTATTTATACTTGAAATATTCACTCGGTTCCTGAAGCTTTGCATGTGAATGAAATTATTTACATATACTGTTGATGTATGTTACTATTTGTTATCATTGTTTCTTTTCTAATACTATTAGAGAATAGATACTATTTGTTGAATGGTAATTGAAATGAAATTGAAACAAGACGTAGCATGTGAATGTAAGGTGTAGGACATGGGATGTAAGAATGAAATAATAGTGTCAGTTTGCTTATTTTGAATTTTCTACTGATTGACTTTGATAAGTATTTGCATATTAGCGTTGTGAGGAAATGAAACATCAACGTATATTGTTTACTTGGTAATATTTAAATATTAGCCCATTCATGGTTTTATTTATTGAGGTATAGACGGGTTTACAAAATAATATAATCGTGTGACTTTGTTTCGCGCGGCGTAAAAATAAAAATACGATTTTTATTGTTACGCGTTTTCTAAAGTGCCCCTTTTTCATCCGTAAACAAAACGACGATTTACACGCGTTATTATATCTCTTAAATAGTGCAAAATGTTGTATGTCGCTTGAAGAGTAAATTTTTTTTATTGGAAACGTAACGATAAATATGCAATTGCTTGCTATACATAAAGCAACAAGAAGTCCTAAATTTTTCCGAGCTACTACACAAAACATGTTCTAGTGTATTTTCCTATATAAACCTTATTTACCATTTATAAGAGACTATATCTCGTATCGAATCTTACCGCGTATTATGTCTTGTGATGTAGAACATGACTATCACTCGTTCTGGTATGACCTTGGAGGCAATCGAAGAACTCGTTAACCGGCGAGTGGAAGAAGCGTTGGCTGCTTATAAGGTGACCCGTGCTGCAAATGCTCTCGAGGCTGAAAGTCAAAGCCAAAATGGTAGTGACGGCGATAATGGAAATGGAAATCCAAATGAGAATAATAGGGGTGCTAGGCCTTTTGCTCGAGAGTGTACATACCAAGACTTCATGAAGTGTCAACCACTTAACTTCAAGGGAACGAAAGGAGTTATCGGGTTGATAAGGTAGTTTTAAAAGATGGAAATAGTATTCCATATCAGAAATTGTCCAGTTAAATATCAATTTAAGTATGCTACTTGCACCTTGTTAAATAGTGCTTTAACTTGGTGGAACTCACATAAGAGGACCATTGGAACTGAGGCTGCATTTGCCATGTCATGGAGAGAGCTCATAAAGTTAATGGCTGAAGTGTATTGCCCAAGAAATGAAATTTAAAGGATGGAGTCTGAACTATGGAATTTGACCATGAAGAACAATGATTTGGCTGCTTATACTCAGAGATTTTAAGAGTTGACTATGATGTGTACCAAGATGGTCCCCGAGGAGGATGATCGGGTTGAGAGATTCATTGGAGGTCTCCCCGATAACATCTAAGGGAATGTAATTGCTGCTGAACCTATAAGACTCCAAGATGTTGTTCGTATTGCCAACAATTTAATGAATCAAAAGTTGAAGGGGTATGCAGTGAAAAATAGTGAAAACAAAAGAAGGTTGGAGGTCAACCAGAGAGAAAACCGTGGGTAGCAACCACCATTCAAAAGATAGAATGTTGGAGGTCAGAATGTGGCGAGAGCCTATACGGCTGGTAATAATAAGAGAAGGGGATATGATGGGCCTTTGCCTTACTGCAGCAAGTGTAAGTTACATTACGAAGGACCATGCATTATGAAGTGTGGGAAGTGCAACAAGGTCAGGCATATGGCCAGGGATTGTAAGAATGCAGTTGCTGTCCCAACTACTCAGAGAGCTCTGGTAGTGAATCAGAGGGTTCCTACTTGTTTTGAGTGTGGGAGACAGGGACACTACAGGAATAAGTGTCCCAGGTTGAAGAATCAGAACCATGGAAACAAAGCTGGGAAAAAGACCGAGGAAGCTAGAGGAAAGGCATATGTGCTGGGTGGAGGAGATGCTAACCCCGATTCGAACGTTGTCACGGGTACATTTCTTCTCAACAATCCCAATGCTTCTATGTTATTTGATTCAGGCGCCGACCGAAGTTTCGTGTCAACTACTTTTAGTACCTTGCTCGATATAACCCCCGATACCTTAGACGTTAGCTATGCTGTCGAATTAGCCGACGGAAGAATCTATAAAACTAATACTGTACTTAGAGGCTGTACATTAGGATTGCTAGGTCACCCAATCAATATTGACCTAATGCCAGTAGAACTTGGTAGCTTTGATGTCATCATCGGCATGGATTGGTTGGCGAACCATCATGCGGTGATCTTGTGTGATGAAAAGATTGTGCGGATTCCCTATGGAGATGAAGTTTTGATAGTCCAAGGTGATAGAAGTAACAAAGGAAAGAAGTCGATGTTAAGCATTATATCATGCACTAAAACTTAGAAATATATTAAGAGAGGTTGCCTAATTTTTCGGGCATAAATTACGAAGAAGGAAACCGAAGACAAGTTGAAGGAGAAGCGACTTGAGGACGTGCCTATCGTATGGGACTTTTCGGAGGTCTTTCCAGAAGACTTGTCTGGATAGCCGCCAATGCGACAAGTCAAATTCCAAATCGACTTGGTCCCTGGTGCTGCACATGTGGTACGTGCCCCGTGTAGATTAGCATTGACGAAACTGCAAGAACTGTCCACTCAACTACAAGAACTTTCTGACAAAGGGTTTATAAGACCAAGTTCCTCACCCTGGGGATCCCCGGTCTTGTTTGTCAGAAAGAAAGATGGATCTTTTCAGATGTGTATCGATTACCGTAAACTACAAGAACCGATACCTACTTTCGAGAATCGATGACTTATTTGATCAGTTGCAAGGGTCAAGAGTCTACTCTAAGATCGACCTGAGATTTGGTAATCACCAACTCAGAGTTCGAGAGGAAGACATTCCAAAGACGGCATTCAGGACACACTACGGTCACTATGAGTTTCAAGTGATGCTGTTTGGACTGACCAACTCACCGGTGGTATTCATGGATCAGATGAATCGGGTGTGCAATCCATATCTAGATAAATTCGTGATCGTTTTTTATTGATGACATCTTGATCTACTCCAAGAGCTTGGTAGAGCACGCAGAACATCTTAAGTTAATTTTGGAGTTGCTTAAGAAGGAAGAATTGTACGTCAAGTTTCCAAAGTGTGAATTTTAGCTGTCGAAGGTATAATTTCTTAGTCACGTGATTGATAGTGAAGGCATTCACATGGACCCAGCTAAGATTGAGTCAATCAAGGATTGAGCATCGCCCAAGACTCCGACAGAGATTTGTCAATTTCTAGGTCTTGCTGTCTATTACCGACGATTTATTAAAGATTTCTTAAAAATTGACAAGCCTATGACAAAGCTGACTCAAAAGAGCATGAAATTGTGTAGTGCACCGATTTTGGCTTTACCCAAAGGTAGTGAAAACTTCATGGTTTACTGTGATGCTTCTCGTAAAGGATTGGGCATAGTTTTGATGCAAAAGGAAATGGCCATAGCCTACGCATCACGCCAACTCAAGATTCATGAGAAGAATTACACTACGCATGACTTAGAACTTGGAGCTGTAGTGTTTGCTCTCCAAATGAAGAGATATTATTTGTACGACATGAAATGCGTTGTGTTCACTGATCATAAAATCTTGCAACATATTCTTGATCAGAAAGAGTTGAACATAAAACAATATCAATGGTTGAAATTATTAAGTGACTACGACTATGAAATTAGTTATCATCCGAGAAAGGCAAACATGGTGGCGGATGCCTTGAGCCGAAAGGAATGGAACAAACTGCTACAAGTTCAAGCCTTGGTTTTGACGACTGGTCTGAACCTTCCCGTGAAAATTTTAAACGCTCAGGTTGAGGTGAGAAGAGAAGAGAATTATGGAACCAAAGATTTGGGTGGTATGATTAAGAATCTGGAGTCCCGTGCTAATGGAACGTTATGTTTGAGGAATAGAAGTTGGATACCCTATTTTGGCAACTTGAGAACTCTGATTATGCACGAGTCACATAAGTCAAAGTATTCGATCCATCCTAGATCAGATAAGATGTACCAAGACTTGAAGAAACTGTATTGGTGGCCAAATATGAAATCTGAGATTGCCACCTATGTCAGTAAGTGTCTTACTTGTGCATCAGTTATGGCCGAATGCCAAAAACCATCGGGTTTGTTGGTTCAACATGTGATCCCGGTTTGGAAATAAGAAAGAATTACAATGGATTTTGTTACTAAATTTCCAAAGACTTCGACTGGTCAAGATACAATTTAGGAAATTGTTGACCGACTCACCAAGTCTGCTCATTTCTTACCAATGAAGGAAACTGACTCAATGGAAAAGTTAATGAGACAATACTTGAAGGAAGTAGTCTCAAGGCATGGTGTGCCAATTTTGATTATTTTTTATCGAGATAATAAATTTACATCTCATTTCTGGCAATCGCTAAACAAAGCTCTAGGTGCTCAATTGAATATGAGTACGGCTTATCATCCGCAGACGGATGGTCAGAGTGAGAGAACCATCCAAACCTTAGAGGATATGCTACGTGCTTGTGTGATTGACTTTGGGAAAGGTTGGGATAGACACTTACCATTAGTAGAATTCTCGTACAAACCTTAGAGGTACTGATGTCTCAACACCATCAATAGTTCTTGTTGGCAGAGGTGAGTCACCATTTAAGATTACTTCCCAAAGAGCATAATCAGTCATTAAGAAGTACTGTTTGATCCTATTAGGGTTTCCTTAGTCTATAAAAGGAACCCTAGGCATACTTAGTAGATATAGTTCTACACAGATCATAGAGATCGAATAGTAATCATAGCTTGTAATCTGTAACCTAGGCAGATTCAAGGTTTAAGATAAAAGTTCTTTAGTGATATTCAATATTGTTCTTCTTAGCATTATTGATTAGATTCCGCATAATCAATAGTGTTTACTCAGTGTTTCATTATTGTTGCTTTAGAATTATCTAAAGGAGCAAACTCTTTGCAAGCTAAAGGTTAAGATCTATTCAGTAAAACGATCCCACACTTGTTCTGTTCGAGATCCATCTTTGTGTGTGTCATCCGATATCTGCCAAAATAATCTTTGTTGTCCGATATCGGTTAAAGCTAGCAGTTGAAACAATTTAACCCTAGCAGTATTAATACTCGCGCAACAGTATAAACTTAAAGCTGGCAGTATAAACTTTCCAATCCAATCAGTACTAACTCTTCCCCTTAAACCAAGCAGTACTAACAACCTGGCAGCTTTAATATAACGTTGTGGTAAGAGTTACGAGCAGTACTAACCTCACCAATAGCAACATTAAGTATACCCTTAAAAGTACTAACATACTACTCTTTCGAATTTCCAAGGATTTAAACAACAGTAAGTAAAATCCTCTAATATCATGCAAGCGATTAAACCCAATCAACTTAGAACTCATTGTCATCCTTACCCAGTACACATAAAGATAACAGTAGGGTTACTTTAAAATCAAGAGCAGTAGATCATCTCCTTTTTGCTCATTCGTGGCAGCAGTAACAAGCATTAGCCGCACCAGTAACCTTAGTTTACCATACCAGTAGGGTTATTTCTTGTTGCCAGGAACTTCAGTCATGATTGTACCTTCACAGTGACCATATACGTCCATAAGAAGTAAAGTTACTCGTCAAAACCCTAAGTAACATAAGCATCTTCAATCGACTTGATTGAGGTAACAAATCAATCTATCTCTAGAGTTTAACCTGCGACATTTGATGTACATCATTAAAAACCCTTATGATGTTGCACAGCTTGCTTGTCTCTTCACCAGGTTAGAGACAAACCCTAACTACAATTTGAAACCCTTGAATGCTTTAAACTCCTTGCTGCCATCATCATAAAATCGTGTACCCTAACATTCCTTGACGTCGTGTTATAATAAACAGATTCATATCTTATTAGGGTTTGTAGAAAACCCTAATATCTTTGATTTAAAAACACTTGTTGCACAAATACAAATCATCACCACGAATCAGAATCATATCACCATGAATCATCAAGCTGCCATCTTGAACTTTTCTGTTTTTATTGATTTAGGGTTTGCAAAACCCTAATTACACTGAATATAACTTTGACAATCAAAAACAGAATTTTGACATACCTTTTTATTTCATAAAATTGACATCAATAACACCTTGTTGATCCTAGATCGAGAGCCCCGTGGCTCTGATACCACTTGATAGAACTAACATACGTGATAGTTCTTAGGATCATTTATAGCTCAAGGTTGTTTAGACCTCATCTAGGATCATGATAACAAAGACAATAACATGCAACGGAATAAGAACCAATCAAAGTTATCATCACAAGGTTTTTCTTTATTAACACTCCAAGCCCTAATATTATTTGATCAGAATAATACGGTTAAATCAATGAACTGTAGCATGATCAAGTTACCTTGACCTTGAGGCTAATACTACATATGGCGTCTACATTCTCACGCCTGGAATACACACACACATTTAGGTACACTATGGAACTCACGACTTGTACACCTAAACCTAATAACCTGTATCTCTTTATATAATAGAGATATTAGGTTTTACAAAGGATAAGTATTAGGAAACAACTAAATCTTCCTAACTTTTATAATAATCTCCTGTAATCTTCCATCATTTGAAGAATTCATCCTTTGTCTTTTAAGTCCTTCATCTTTCATATGTTTTGTCTTATAAACTCAAATATAATTCCCAACATATAATTTATTAATCTTCAAGGGAAGTGAATGCCAAGGCAAGTAGGTTATAATGAGTTTGATATTTCGGGATTAGAGAATCCTAAAAAGGAGATTATTTATTTTAAGAACAAAGTAGCGAACAATCATTAATCTACACAACGAAAGAATAAGTAGATCATAACAGAAGAATAGTCATAGCATCATGAGAGGAATGAATAAGAGTATATGAAGAAACAATAAAATATATCACAAGCATATAAAATATGAATATGTCAACGACTTAAGAGAGTACGTAGAAGAACATATATACAAATGTAATAGGAGTCAAAAGGATAAATATAAAGAATGATTCGAATAAACAAATTACACTATAGAGAGTCATTCATGAATATTTACCGATGCACACAAGACAGTTGATGACAATAGCTGAGAGAGGCACATATCAAAGAAGTAATATATCAAGGATGTTAAACGGGGTTAGGGGAAAAATGATATGAACAATTAGTTAGTAAAGGGAGTTGATACCAATAGCTAAAATCAGCACATATTAAGGATTTAGTATATCAAGGATATTAAAATGGAATATGAGAAGTTAATTGTACAAACAATTATTTACTGAAGGTAGTAGGTATATCTGTACCACAAAGCAACAATGCATCGAGCGTTTTCAAGGAAATGTTTTAAATAAAAGGTCATCATTAACTATGATGGTCGAGATTCTTACTACGAAGCGGGACTGCTTGTTGTGTTGTTCCCAAATGATATTTCGGTCGGAAGACGTGACTTTCCTTAGCGTGGTTTGTCTCAAGGGTCTTTATGCGTGATTCGTTCTCGACATCTCGGATCATGTTCTACTCCAGGAAAAAGAACATGTCGGCCATACGTTGCGCTGCCGCTTGATATCTGCTAAACTCTAGCAATTGTCTTCTTGGTAGCATAATTCCTCAAAATCACAAGGAGAAAAAGAATAAGACGTTAGCGAGTCGCGTTCCAAAATTAGGTGTTCTAAGGAGGCATGTACGAGGCGACATTGAATAGTCGTATTCCAGCTAGCTGACATGTTTCTATGCAGTAGGTTACGTGATGATGGCGTATGCGTTCCAAAAATTCTAGGCAAATTGTTGGGAATTGTACATTCCTAACTTAATACCGTTAGTGATATACTTAGTACCGCTAGTTATAGTTAGTATTGAAAGTACAAAATGTTAAGTACTGCTCAAATAGGTATTACTGTTAGTATAAAATAGTTAGTATCGTTTAAGAGATATGTATGAGATATTGTAGGAAATATCTTTTACTCGTTTTGTAAGCCTGTTAGGGTTTATCCTTGGTCTATAAAAGGAACCCTATGGCATTAGAGATATGATACACAGAGAAAACACACAGATCTCCATCTCATACAAACATATCTGCTAAACTCTAGCAATTGTCTTCTTGGTAGCATAATTCCTCAAAATCACAAGGAGAAAAAGAATAAGACGTTAACGAGTCGCGTTCCAAAATTAGGTGTTCTAAGGAGGCATGTACGAGGCGACATTGAATAGTCGTATTCCAGCTAGCTAACATGTTTCTATGCAGTAGGTTACGTGATGACGGCGTATGCGTTTCAGAAATTCTAGGCAAATGTTCAAACTCGGAGTAGAATAGTAAAATAACTAATGGGATCGATAAACTATGTTGAATTCCAATATCATTAAAATTGGTATTACGAGAAGTTTTAAAGACCATGGTATTGCTAACAATGTCTTGAGAAGGTTTTAGAGATCGTCGTATCACTCACAACGTCTTGAAAATAAATGGGACAATTGTGTCACTCACAATGTCTTAAGAGAAGAGTTTTAGTGTTAGTATAAACAACATTTATATAGAAATTTAGTGGCGCTTTAGAGAATAGATGCAAGTGATCAAAAATAGTCAACATTTATATAAATTACTCTTATATAAATAAATAAATTGCGGTACTCACGATGATAAGTGCAAGAGATGGAAAAGAAAGTAGTGCATGTATATATGTATCCTTATATAATACTAGTATTAATGTACGAGGGAGTAAATATAGAAAACCAGAAAGTATGCGTGCACGGATATCGGATATGTCAAGGAGAGACTCTTAATTGTAAAAAATAGTTATAGTCTAGGTTTTGAAAACGACCTAGTTCTCTATCACAAGTGCTCTGATGCCAATCTGCAACACCCCCAAAATTAGATAGCATCGGAAGGTAACCAGGGGTGCTACTTCATTGTTACAAAGTACAAGTTACGGAAAACGACCTCAAAAAGAGACGTTTTAGAAATAAGTTTTCACATTTGACACATCAAAATATCAAAGTTTACAAACAGGTCCCAACAGTTTAAAAATACCACAAATTTAATGACATACAGTTTAGATAAAGTTTTCGTTGACTATAAATTTAGAGAAAGTTTTTACAATACGTAATATTTTTAAAAGTTTAAGTCTTGTCGAATGTATAAAAATGTAGAGTCTCTGAGTACATATCCGTGCGGTTTCCCTCCGAGCAATATACCTGAAAAACATGAGATAACATGCGAAAAACGTCAACAATAATGTTGATAGGTTTTTTAAAAGTAAGCAGTAAAATTCAAAGATTTTGTGAAGTAAATAAGTAAAGAACACAGAGCTTTTGTTCATCAAGTTACATTGCTACATGCACGCAAGTCAGTAATAATATATTGCATCGCGCCATGACACCGAACGTTAACTAACATAATATAAGTTAGCCCATCGATGGTATACTATGCCATATACCTTAATTCTCATACAATGCATCGTTCGACATTACTCAAGTGAAGCGCACACACCCAGACAGGGTTTGTCAAACCCAATAGATCTATTCACTTGTACTAGCGTTTACCATGTACGTAATTAATGGTTCATGAAATTAGGGACTTTTTAGGCAAGAGGTACTCGATGTCAGTAATTCACGTATTCAGGTCAAGCACACCCATCAATCACTTGTGTTTAATTTTGTAAAACTAAATTCATGCATCCGGGTCAAGCATACCCATAAATCATTTGTGTTAAATTTTGTAAAATGAAGTTCATGTATCCGAGTCAAGCATACCCATAAATCATTGGTGTTCAGTTTTTTTTAAAATGAGCATGTATCTCCCTTGCGGGGTTCATAAAGCATTTAAATAAGTAAAGGCGAGGCTATGAACTCACCTTAAGCAAATGAGATCAGAAAATAAATAGATAGTCGGACAAACAAGAACCTTTAAGTACCACCTAAAAAATATGGCGTAAATTTAGAATAATGAAATAGTAGACGATACGAAAAAATAAACATGAGTTTATAAGATGTGTTTCTAAATTGAGCATGGCATTGCACTAGGATTTTTCAAAGTAAATTTTACTCAATCATTGATATCTAACGTGATCTAATATGAATTAAAACATGTTCTTAGTTTCACTTCTTATAAACGATTTATTAAAAGTCTATGCTTACGATTTCTAGTTCAAGACATTACGTAAATCTTCAAATTATGAATTTACCCCAAAATTACAAGTCTCTAATTCTTAATCCGTAATTGATAAAAATATGAGGCTTTCACCTATGGAAAGCATTTTGCATCTATTTTCCAGAAATGCAGGGCCCACTGCCCAGAAAGTTTCAAAACCTGGGGGAAACTACCATTTTACCCTTCAATACAAGTGCAGATTATTTTTTGGATTTTACCTCTTCACCATTTTTAACGTATCTCCTAAACTGTGTGTTCGTAGAGCCTTAAAAACACAGAAAAGTCTAAAATAGCTCAATACCTAGGTCTTACAGTTTTACATGTTTAGGTGTTTTTATACAAATTTCTAGACTTATTCTGATTTTAAAATCTGGTGTTAATTTTTGACTAGTTTTACCAAAATGGTCATAACTCATTCACCCGACATAGTTACAGCCTCATCCAAACGGCCACATGAACCTAATACATTTTTCTACAACCCTAAAAACTTTTCCAGATCTTCACAAGCCAAAATATTTCATTATACACTTATATAGCTGCTGGTCCAAACAATCCTTAAGAATAATGATGATGTTTATGATGATCCATTTGACTCCAAGGAAGATAAAATCAAAGAGTCTAAACTATTGATTGATGAACTTGATCCCCCTAGATCAAGTGAGTTCCTTCCTTCCCCCGAGTGTGACTCGGTCTCTATGAGGATTTTTCCGAGGTTGATGCTTTGCCTTCAACCAATAACGAGGACAAAGTATTTAATCCGGGTATACTCATTCATGAGAACCTTTTTGAAGTCACTATTCGAGTAACACCAGATAAGAATGTAAAGAATATATCCATATCTAATGCTTCTTTAATTCTTGAGAATTTTAATCCTCCTCTTTATGAACTTCATTTCCACAAAAAAGTTCCCGGATCTGAAACTCTACTCTCGTCTTCATCCGAAAATGAGGAAAAAGTTTTCAACCCCGGGATTGTCACTTCTAAAGGAGTTCATACTTCTCTTCTCCTGGAATTATCTCATCGGGGCCCTAAAGCTTTCAAAGTCATCAAAGTTTTTGAAAGCCCGATGGAGATTTTTCCTTGCTCTTATGGAGAGGACATTTGTATTTTGGATGTTCCATGTCTCCATTTCTATCACCCATAAACAACTCAATTCGGGGACGGGTCAAGCTTAGTGGCCTTAAACAAGCGCTTCGTGGGTGGCAACCCATGCTTATCCTTATATAATTATAATAGTAGTAATGAATAAGTGTGTTGTGAGGAGGCTCGCCTCTTTTTTTCTCGTGCTTTGTGTTTTGTTGTATGTCCAGGATTGCCCTGGATTTTTAAGCCTCTCGTGCTCGTGGTTTTGTCCTTCGTTCACTCGAGCTTCAATCCCTTGCTTCATTTTGAGGATCCAATATCCAAATCTTATCGACTAACGTTTATTTTTAAGCATACTTAATAAACGGCTTAGAATTTACGTAGAGACCCTACTTAAAACATTGAAAAGTATTTGAAAAGAAAGGAATAGATCCTACTGATTATTCTATAAGATTTAAGCTTGCGGACCATGTTCCTAAACAGGGTGGTATATTTGGTGATTGTGGTGTTTGGGTTTGTATTTTTTTATATCGGTTGGCGCACGGCATATCTTTGGATGTTGAAGATCCTATTGACCTTGCCCTTGCATATCGTGAGAAGATAGTTCGTTTCTATTTTACTCATAAAATTGATACATTTTAATTAAATTGTAATTCAAATATTCTTACAAATCTGTATGTTTAACTGTTGATTTGAATTCTTTCATCCATCACTTTCATATCATGGGCTTGTTGCTCCCTGAAGAAGGCATAGTCTTTTGTGATGCTTTGCTTCTTTTGAGGGCAACTGCTTAGTAATTAGACTAGTATGGATTTCCCTATCAACGTCCAAAAGTCTTCTAACAATGCCATAGTCCCTTTCAACCTCTCTATCCATCATCACTTTCCACATCATGCAACTTAGTTTGGTAGAGTTTCATGCAGCACGTACTTTTCCAAAAGGGTAGTGGTTAAACGATTATTTAACATGTTTGTGATTTTAAAGGATCTTTTATGTAAATAATAACAATTACACAGGGATAAATTGTTAGATTTTGATTTATCCCCCCATTTAATTGATGGGATTGTCCAGTCAAACTAGTCAAAACAAAGTTCTAACTAAACTAGTGAAAACATAATCCTCTTATATGCAAACCAAGTTCTAACTACACTAGTCACAACATACTCCTCTTTTATGAAAACCAAGTTATAACTACACTAGTCAAAACAAAATACTCTTTTTGTACTTAAGAAACATTAGTGGCAATGGCATATTCGGCATCTTCTGGATCATCTAAGAAAGTTGTCCCAAAGTATGTCAAATTTATGGTGTTGGAAAAAATATCAGAATGCAAGCGTACTATTAACTTTATTGTTGGTGAAGTTCAGAATGCAACTAGTCATTTAGAGCATCTCAATGGTATGATTGAGATGTTGGAAGGTATGCATTTTACCTTGGAAATTTATGACAGTGTTTGGTGTTTGAGGGAGATGGTTAAGTCTGAGAACAAAAAGCTCAATGATTTGAACAAACAGCTTCTTGATGCCGAGGAAGATATCAGGGTCAAGGAAAAGTGTTTGGAGATATTGGAGGAAGCGATCTACTCTAATTAAGGAAGGGGATTTGGGTGTCTTTTTGGGTTGGTCACTATGTATTTAGTATGTTATGAAGCTTGTGGTTTTAGTATCTTTTGGGGTTTTTCAATATGTATTTAGTATGTTATGAATGATGTGTATTTTTGTACTAGTATGGATAATCAGTTTTATCCCTTCCTTAATATGAATGTTAACATCATTTTATGATATCTGTTTTCTTTTAAACCTTGAATGTATAGTAGTTTTACTATGATTTGCATGTTCATAGCCAAGAAATATATTGTAGTAGCAGATTTGCAAATCTGTGTTTTCATTATGCAAAGTCTGTTTTAGAACTACTGGGCAACCTATAATCATTTGTAACCTAAGGGACCAAATTTGTAAGTTGGAAAAATAAAGTGTGTGGACCACAAACAAAATCACACATAGTTAACTTCAGAACCCCACCACACGACCCATTTCTTTCTGTTAAACCATCAGTTTTGGATCTACACAAAGACATTCCTTGTGTTTTAACTGGAAATGGAAGCTAATCAAAAAGGTATGTTAGATCTTGCCCCCTCTTTTTGTAACATTCCAATTAGGGTTTTGTACTTTTATTTTTTTTATTCATTTATTAAATATTAAACTTAGGGTTTTCTATATATTAAATTGACGGTATCTTTATTTAATATTCAATCATAATTAGGGTTTTTTTGTTATTCTATTATTGAATTGTAATTAGGGTTTTTTTGTTATTCTATTATTGAATTGTAATTAGGATTTTGTTGATGAAAATATGACAGATGATATGCCTGTCCTTGATGAAGTTGTCTTTAAAATACACAAAAACGGGTATTTTGAGCTTGATCCTCTAAGGTATGTTAATGGTTCAGTTTCTAGTGTTTCTGCGTTCACCTGTGATAGGGATATATTCCCGGCATGCCTAAATTGGATTTTGTCTAGTATACTTGAAAACAAATGGGCTTTGTTTTACTGTTTACCAAACAAATCACTTGAAAAAGGTTTGAAGTTAATCCACACTGATAATGATGTCCATTCATTCTTTGCTGATGCTGAACGTAGAGGTAAAATACACTTGTATGTTACTCATAAGCAACAGGCTTTAGGGAAGTTTTATTTAAAAAACATGGTTTGGTTAGAAGAGGATGCTTCCTTGCGTTGCTCTAGTTCAAGTCCATTTAGCACTAGGATTAAAAGGAAAAGTCATAAGACAACTAAGGAATGTGGAAGAAAAAACTCAAGGGGGAAGGAAAAAATGGTGGATGATGAGCCTTTAGGTAGAAAGTTGTTAAAGACTAGTCGCAAGGGAAAGGAAAAAATGGATGAATTCCCTGATTCGACACCTATTAAGGAAAGAAAGTATTGTGATGATCGTGTAGGTAGAATGTCAATGCAGACATTTATGAATGAGTTGGGTGAATTCCCTGATTTGACACCTACTAAGGAAAGAGAGGTTGATGATGAGGCGGTAGGTAGAAACTCAATTAGGACAAGGCGCAAGGGGAAGGAAATAATGGCTGAATTCTCCGGTACACCCGCTAATGAAAAAAAAGGTTGTTGTTACCAATTACAAAAGAACCATTATTAATGGTAAAGCTAAAATGGTTGAGGTTGCGGATGTTCATGAATCAAATGTGAAGGTGTGTAAATTAACTTGCTAATCTAAACGAATTCCAGTTAAATATCGATGTTGCCTTTACTAACTTTGAAATGTTTATAAATTTGCAGGCTGAGTATTTTTAATGATTACACATCCATGTTGCTAAAGTCCTGATGCTACTTCATCAGTTCAAGATTTTGACTATCTTGATATTTTCTAATTTCAGTGGAACCAAACTTAATTGTTTCATTCTGTTTCTAGATTTGATGTTAAAAGATTGTATGATGTTGAAAGAAAATTTATTAAGTATTGTAATAATTTGGTTGTCCTTTATCATTTTGAGTTAACACTTGTTGTTTATGATTAGGAAAGACCAGACATATTATATACATTAATCTGCATTTTATGAAAATTAGTATTTCCATTCCATACTCAAATCATACATAATATACTTTGATGTATAAACGTTTGTAAATAATTAAGGTTAGTGTTATGTCTTTTGGAAATTACCAGTTGTACAAAATTAGCCCACATTTTACCTTATGTGGAGGCGAATGTACTTAAATGTAAACAATTCACTAAATACCACTATATCAAGCACACAGCTTGGTATTACCACTAAAGCAAATAAGTACAAAGTAGAGATAATTTTTGTTCAAGAGTGCACAAGTAAAGAAACAAGTATGGATGATTGGTCAGGAACAACAACAAAGTATTTTTCTAACCTTATTTATGCTTATTTTGCCAGGTATTGAATTATGTTTTTGATTTTGTGTTAGTTATGTTGTTCAAATTGTTTAATATGTGTAACTTTTTAACTTACAGGACAAATGAAGTACCTGAAAATTATTTTGTGTTTGAAGTTCATTATGATGGTGTTTTCAGTATACCCTTTAAGGTATGAACATGGGAACACCTTAACTTTAAAGTTAAGTAAGTCAAACAATATGCTTTTCTCTAAGATGCTAGATATGTTGTCCTACAAATTAGAATGTCATATTTGGGCCATCTTTGTCCGTTCTCCTAGATGCAGCCTAGGTGAAGGTTTAACAATTATTGAATATGATGGTGATATGAAAAAACTTTAAGCTATAGCTAAAAAGTATGGCTTAGTTAACTTTTATATTGCCCATATCCCTGAGAACTTAGTAGAATATTATTTTAAAAAATTGATTTTAGATGCGTCTGATGAAGAAGTGAAGTGTAAAGTTAAAAGTCATGAAAAAAGAAAGCTAGATGCTTCTGCTACGTCTCCTCAAGAACTTGTTGAATGGGCAGAACAAGAAGCTGGTTCACCAAAGCTGGTTCACCTTACCTAAGAACTCCCTTTATTAAACCAAGAAGAAAAGGTATTGAATT
>BQNB010076997.1:0-30977 GCA_026074375.1 Tanacetum coccineum
GGACTCGATCACCAACGTTGAAAACGTGGTTCTTGATCTTGGAGTCATGGATCCTCTTTGTTTTCTCTTTGTAGATCAAAGAGTTATCATAGGATTGATCCCGAAGTTCATTTAATTCATTCAATTGAACTTTCTGGTGATCACCCGCGGTCTTAAGGACAAAATTGCAATGTTTCAAGGCCCAATAGGCCTTGTGTTCAAGGTGGATAGGAAGATGACAAGCCTTTCCGTACACTGGCTTATAAGGAGTGCACCCGATGGGTGTCTTGAATGCGGTACGGAAGGCCCATAATGCATCATCTAACTTATCGGACCATGAAGCACGGTTTTCACCTACAGTCCTTTCCAGAATGCGTTTCAAACCATGATTTGAAACCTCAACTTGCCCACTTGTTTGTGGGTAATACGCGGTGGAGAGACGGTAAGTAACTCCGTATTTAAGCATGATCTTTGCAAACTGGTCATTGAAAAAATGGGTACCGCGATCACTAATGATAGCACGAGGGGTCCCAAATCGAGCGAAGAGAGATTTTAAAAATTTACAATTAACTCGGTCGTCATTGGTGGGGAGCGCTTTCTCTTCAACCCATTTTGACAAGTAGTCAACGGCCATGAGAATGTACTTGTTCCCTCGTGAAGACGGGAACGGTCCCATGAAATCGATTCCCCACACGTCAAAGATCTCGCACACTTGAATTGCATTTTGAGGCATTTCATCACGTTGTGAGATTTTGCCTTGACGTTGACAAGCGTCACACCGTGTGACCAAGTCACGGGCATCTCGATAAATAGTAGGCCAATAAAATCCGGAATCAAAGACTTTTTAGCGGTGTAGTTGGCACCATAATGTCCCCCAGTGGGTCCATTATGGCAAGCCGTAAGGATATCAACGGCTTCTTGGCCGGAAATACATCGCCTAATCATTTGATCCGCACAAATTCTAAACAAGTAGGGGTCGTCCCAAAAATAATGCTTCACATCTTTGAAGAATTTTTTCTTTTGTTAGGACGACATCCCTTTCACAATAAAATTCCCCGCATGGTAGTTTGCAATGTCGGCAAACCATGGGGTACTAGAATCACCACGAAAGGTAACCATACCAAGAGTCTCGAGAGGAAATGTTTCTGTAATTTCCTTATTCTCGAGAACATCTTGGTGGGGATTTTCAAGTCTTGATAAGTGGTCGGCCGCGAGATTCTCCGCTCCTTTTTTATCACGAATAATGACATCAAATTCTTGGAGAAGGAGAATCCACCGGAGCAATCTCGGCTTAGCATCTTGCTTGGCAAGAAGATATTTTAAAGCCAAGTGGTCCGTATACACTATGGTTTTCGACAAGACTAAATAAGGCCAGAATTTCTAAAAAGCATACACCACGGCTAATTACTCTTTTTTCGTAGTGGTGTAATGTGCTTGAGCATCCGTCATGGTCTTACTTGCCTAGTGTATAGGCTAAAAATGTTTGGTCTTACGTTTCTCCAAGACTGCACCTACCGCGTAATCACTAGCATCACACATAATTTCAAACGGTAGGTCCCAATCGGGTGCAACTAAAATCAGAGCTTCGATTAACTTTTTCTTAAGTATATTGAATGATTCAACACATTCTTTAGAGAAGAAGAACGGGGTATCTTTTTCAAGAAAACGGGTCATTGACAGGGCGATTTTAGAAAAATCTTGAATAAATCGACGATAGAACCCGATGTGACCTAAAAAACTTCTGATGCCTTTAACAAAAGTCGGATGAGGGAGTTTAGCTGTAACATCAACTTTAGCTTTGTCGACCTCAATCTTGGACTTTGAAATCTTATGCCCTAGAACAATGCCTTCTTTTACCATAAAATGACATTTCTCCCAATTTAGAACTAAATTAGTGTCTTCACACCGTTTTAGCATTTTGTCTAAATGGGAGAGGCATAAAGTGAAAGAATCCCCGAAGACCGAGAAATCGTCCATAAAGACCTCCATTGTTTCCTCGATCATGTCGTGGAAAATGGCCATCATGCACCTTTGGAACGTGCCCGGAGCATTACATAAGCCGAAAGGCATACGTCGGTAGGCAATCGTCCCATAAGGGCAAGTGAAGGTGATCTTTTCTTGGTCTTACGGGTCAATAGGAATTTGAAAGTATCCTGAGAAACCATCTAGAAAACAATAGTATTCGTTTCCCTCGTGACTCTCAAGCATTTGGTCCATAAATGGTAACGGAAAATGATATTTACGAGTGACATCATTTAACTTTCGGTAGTCAATGCATACACGACATCCTGTAACTAATCGAGTAGGTATCAACTCATTATCTTCATTTTCAATTACGGTCATACCGCCTTTTTAGGCACACAATGAACGGGGCTAACCCACGGGCTATCGGAGATAGGGTAAATCAATCCGGCATCAAAGAGTTTAATAACTTCCTTTTTGATAACCTCATGAATTTTTGGGTTAACCCATCTTTGATGTTGAATTACTGGTTTAGAGTCATCCTCAATTAATATCTTGTGAGTACAAAATTGAGAGTCGATGCCCTTTATATCGGAGATTTTCCAAGTGATGGCGCGCTTGTATGACTTTAAAACCTTTAGAAGTCGGACCTTCTCATCTTCGTTTAAGTTTTTAGCAATTATGACGGGTAGTTTATCGGTACCCCCCAAAAATGCATACTCAAGATGAGAAGGTAGATCCTTGAGCTCAAGCTTCGGAGGATCATCAATAGAAGATTTTACGATTTTAAGATCCTCAACATGAAGTTCTTTCGGAGGGAGAGGAGATGATGGATCATCATTTAATAACTTCTCGAGTAGAAGAAGGTCTCCCTCTGGATCAAAGTTGTCATCATCAAATCCCGATTGAATTGAATCATTAGTAAGACAAGCTTTGGTTTCTTCCAAAATGAAGTCTCCTTCCTCAAAAAGAGTGAGAGAAGGGGAAGAAGTAAAAATGATAGGATCTAAAGACGGAGTGGGATTGCCACTCGTAGAACTATCCGAGAATCCGAGCACTTCTTGAGCATACTCCTCACAAGCTACGTCGATGACATCGATTCGATTAATCGACACAACATCATTGTAAGAGTATCTCGAAGTTTGACCAACTTTAAAGGTTATGGCTTCATCATCAACTCGGAGAGTTAATTCTTCACCATAAACATCAATCAAAGCACGTGCCATCCTCAAAAAGGGTCTCCCGAGAATTAAGGGAACCCGAGGATCGACAACATAATCAACGACTACGAAGTCGGCCAGAAAATGGAACTTTCCTACTTTTACAAAGACATCTTCGGCAATACCGGATGGACTAGTAGTCGATCGGTCTGCAAGTTCAAGAATCATTTGAGTAGGAGTAAGTTCGGGGAGTGAGAGCTTCTTCCATATGGAAA
This sequence comes from Tanacetum coccineum, assembly GCA_026074375.1. Lineage (NCBI taxonomy): Eukaryota > Viridiplantae > Streptophyta > Magnoliopsida > Asterales > Asteraceae > Tanacetum > Tanacetum coccineum. The sequence goes on from BQNB010076997.1 coordinate 3,377, forward strand.
GAGGCATCAAGTTGATGCTTGCACCAAGATCGGCCAAGGCTAAGCATTCAACTAACTCCGGAAAATCACATGGAATAAGAAACTTGCCGGGGTCTCTAAGTTTTTCGGGAAACTTTTTTAGGATAACCGCCGAACAATTCTCATTCACCGGTGTTTTAGCTAAGTCAAACAATTTTTCTTTGTTATTAAGGAGACTTTTAAACATTGAAGCAAATTTCGGCATATGTAGAAGAGCATCCGCGAAACTGAGCTCGAAATGTAATTCCCTAAAGATTTCAACAAATTTCGAAGCTAGATTATCATCTTTTTCACGAAGCTTCTGTTTGTTAGCTCTTGAAGGATAAGGTATAAACGGTTTAGGCTTAGGAGCAACAACGGGCTCATCAATTGGAGCTTGAATTTGGACTACCGGAGGTTGGATGTTTTCGGTACTCGGTTGCACCGTATCCTTTGTCACCTCGGGTTCCCGTTCCACCACCTTGGGAAGAGGTGGAATTGGAGGTCCATCATAAGAAATACCACTTCGGGTGGTGATTGCTTTCAAGTCACCTCTCGGGTTAGCAACGGTGTTGCTAGGAAGTGAACCCGAACCCGAAGAAGAAGCGGTATTCATTTGAAAAAAACTGCTCATCATGTTCTTAATATCATTCGTTAACTCATTCTTGAACGCATTGTTCTGCCTACTCAACGTAGTATCCATCTCTTTCTTTAATTCCGTCCTCATATTGCTTATTTGATTTTGCATTACTCTCATATTAACGTCATTTGTCTTCATGTAGTTCGAGAGATCGTTTGAAGGTCCAACTTGAGGCGGAGCTTGATAATTCTGGTTACCTTGATTGAAATTATTTCCTCGGTTTTGATTATAACCTTGATTTTGATTGAAACGGTTTTGATTATTTTGCACGGGAGGAAAACCAGGTGGTCCCATTTGATTGCTAGCACGATAATTCGGGTCTCCTTGAGGACGATATCCTTGATTCTGATTATAGGTTGCTGCGGCTGCAGAAGCATTGAAAGTGTTGCCACGGGGGGGGTTGCAAGACATCTTAGTAGGATGCGGTCCCCCACAAGTCATGCCATGGTCGAACAAGAAGTATTTGCACTCACTTTTGAAACAACCGGTTTGTTTCGTGAATTGCCAACTTTCGACTTATTTTCAATAACTATCAAAGCATCTCGAGGAGATTTAGTCAAAAGATTACCACCGGCGGCGGCATTCAAAGAATCTTGATCGGTTGGGTTTAAAGCATTGTAGAAAGTATCAAGTTGATGTAATTCCGTAAAACCATGATGTGGGCATGCACGAAGGAGATCCTTGAAACGGTCCCATGCCTCACTAAACGTTTCCTCAAACTTTTGTTGAAAATTTGTGATTTCATTTCGGATATTTGTAGTTTTGGAAGGAGGAAAGAATTGGTTAATAAACTTGGAAACAAGATCTTCCCAAGTAAGAATAGAACGAGGGGGTTCTTTTTCGAGCTAAATTCGGGTTGCCCCCTCAATAGAAAATGGAAAAAGCATAAGCTTAATCGATGAATTAGGCACATCTTTATACTTAATCGTAGAAGTAATCTTGTTAAACCAACGAATTTGAGCATAAGGATCTTCTTTCTCAAATTCGTAAAATTGTTTTGAAGTTACAAGATTTAGAAGATCATGTTTTAGCTCAAAATTCTCCGCAAGAATAGCGGGAATAACGATAGCATCTCTGTAACCCTCGGTGGGTGCTTGGAGTAATTCCGCCTTAGTACGTTGATCGGCCATCGTAACTACGAAAGTCTCTTCAAGAGAAAACAGGTTCGACTCCTTGTTGACGGTCTACGATTACGAGTTTCGTGTCATGGAAGATTCGACATATTAAATTCGATGAAGAGGAGTGCGCATGCTCTAAAAATAAAATAAGTGAGATATAAAAGAAAAAATTTTTTGTAACTGATAATCGACAAGGTGTACGGTAGCTCTCTAGAAAACGCACAAAGAAGCGGAGGAGCGGGTAAGCGCGAAGCGTTTTAAAAACATTCTCCTTTTGGGTCGAAGTTCGTAGGATTAACCCTCCTTAAACCTCTCTTAAAGTTTCTAATTTAAAGGTGGGCCGATTTCACAAGTGACACAACGGTTGCTTTTGTTGTTTTTTAAATTTTTTTTTTTTGGTTTTGGTTTTTTAAATACTTTAGGAAAAGTATTTTTGGTTTTTCTAATAAATCTATGAAAATAAAGCGATAAAAATACAATATTTTTGTATTTTTTTAAGTTTAATATAAATGAAAATAACAAAACGATAACCTCACGAGGAAGGGTCTTCAAAACACTAATCTTCAAACTTCAACGTGATATTCGATACACATTTCCCCGACAACGGCGCCAAAAATTGATACGGGTCTTATAGTATATATATATAACTAAAATACCTATTATCAAATAATATAAGAATAGTATTCCGTAAAGAAATGAATTCACTTTTGGAAAAGTGATGACCAATCTTCCCCGGAGTCGTATCCCGACGAAGCGTGAATTGAGAATCTCGTTTAAGTTTGTGATCGCGTGATTTGCATAGTCAAAGATATGATTTTGGATTCTATTTCTACTAACGAAACGCAAAAGAAATTAAAGGCAAGCAAACAATTAAAGCAATTAAAGATTAGCATCGAAAACCGTTAACGGAATTTAAAACGCGACATTACAACCTAATTATCAATTTTTACCCATTAAATGAAAATTTAATTTCTAACAGTCCTAAATGATAAAAAATAATTTTAGAAGAAAGAATTATATTTTTTTGACTTTTATTTATTTTTTTATGAATTAAAAACTATTTTAATCTAGAAAATTAATTAAAAATACTAAACTAATTTATAAAAATCTGGAAGAATTACTAAAAATGCTTTAAAGTATTACTAATGTAAGAAAAATAAAATGGGCAAATAAGCTAAACCTAATAAGCTGTAAATAAGCAAAATAAGTCGTATAAGCTAAACATGAAAATGACTATAAGATTTAAAGGGTGCATGCTTATAACTGAAAAAGTCCCTAGGGCAGATGGTAGAGGGTGTGTGTGTTAAAGTGTTGGGGGTTAAGGGGGAGGTCACATGTTCGAAACTTGTGACTTCTTTTTTAATGAAAACATTTTTTTATTTTCTTTTTGAAAAAGCTAAGCAATAAGTAAAAATTAGCACTTTTAATAAAGACACTTTTTTAACAAAACTAAAAAATAAGCTAGAAAAAGCTTTCTAAAGCTGACAGTTTTGGTTTTTAAACTTTGACAATACTAGCTAAAACTATTTGGACTTAAGGACTTCAAAAAGCAATTAGAAACAAAAATAAGCTGAAACACATTGAGACTTAGATCTAATAAGCACAAATGTCTATAAATAAGCTAATAAAATGAGCTAGAAAGCACTTAAAAAGCTAAAAGGACAACAAACATAAAAAGGCAGTTTCTAAGGACAAATGACCAATTTTAAGCTAAGTTTTAAAGACCATTAAGCACTTATAAAAAACCAAATAGCAAAAACAGATTAAGATTGACCTATAAGCTACCAGAATAAGCAAAAATTAAGCACTAGAGATCACTAATGAGCTATAAAATTGCAGATGAAAAAGGCTATATAAGCAGATTTTTATGTTTTTAGATTTTTCAAGTTTTTGAATGTCTAATTGTAGCCCTATTAATCAGCTAGTAAAAGATGACTAAATGTCAAAATAAGCTTAAACATCTTAGCTTTAATACCAAAAGAGCTTATGCTTAGAAATGCTTGACCTAAAACAACTATAGCTTATCTAAATTTATAGTTAAAACTTACTTAGTAAAACATAGCTAGAACACTTAAGATAAATCAGGGCAGATTGTGACAAAACTTCAGGTACAAATGAAGCCTTAGACTAAACTCTCTTACTACATAATGAACCTAATTACACCATTTAACAATAATATTTTACTACTTATGAAGGATCAATGATTCTAGCAGTACTAATGATAAAAAACACCACAGTTTCAAAACAATGATAGATCAAACCTTAATCTATAGTTTTAAACCTTAAAAACTGACGTATATGCTTATTCTTAGCTTATCAAAAGTGACTTAAAGGCCAAAGACAAACCAACAGTACTAACACATGGTTAGTACTGCTAGTGCCAAACACCCCTTAAGTTTTATGAAAAACATTTTAAGCTTAAAAACAGTTTGATATAAGCAATAAAACTTAAACCAGATTAAGTCACATATATTAAGAACTTTTAAGCTAATTTTAACTTACTCAATAAGCTCTTACTCTGCTTCTCACCCGCTACCTCCATATAATAAGCATATTTTTGTGATTTTTGGCAGATTTATATCAAAACATAAACAAATGAGATCTAATCAATAAGTAAGCATCAATAAGCAATAACAAACTATAATAAACAATATTAAGCACTAATAAGCAGAAAGAAGCAATTATAATAAGCTGAACAGATATTAAGCTAGAAAAGAGAAAAAGAAAAAGTACTTTGATCCTAGCTCAAACAAGGATCATAAATGCTATAAAGAAGCTTTCACAAGCTCAGCTTGTTAAAACAAGCTGGTATTTCATAAGCCCGTCCAGGTTTGGCTTATCATCCAAAATAAGCTGAGGTAATTTGTGAGGTAAATTTGAGTGAAATGGCTTAGTCAGCCAAGCTTTTAGCAAAGCTTAAGTAAATAAGCAGTAGCTTCTAGTTAAAAGAGCTTATTAGAGCTTATTAAGTTGAATCCAAACACATGTTTAACAAGATTTATTAAGGTGAAAACAGAATTTAAAGGCACAATGTAAATGAAACTGATACTTTTTTTAATATTGAAACGTTTACAAGCTTTTAAAAGAAGAAATACATTAAAGAAAAAATAAGCTAAAAGTTTACAAAATTAAGCTACTAAGACTCAAAGTAAAGCTAGATTTTCATCTGTGTGTTGAGGAGCTCTATTTATAGCCTGGAAAAGAAGGATCTAGAGCTTTAGGAGCGTCCACAACTTCTAATATCAACCATTGATTCCAAACCGCTTCAATATCAAATCATCCTTAGGCCTTGGATTAAGTGTCACGTCCCATCCACCGATAGAAATGCTGGGGATTACCAGCGTGGCTAAATTGGGTGAGTAGAGGTGCCAGGAGGATCTTCTAGAAGCATTAGAGCATGTGGGAAAATGGGGATTCACCCAGTGTAAATGTGTGCTGGGTGAAATGGGAGGGAAAGGAGAGAAAGATGTACATTAATTTTGACTAGGAGTTATAAGGTTTGACTTTAGGCGGGGTTGGGATTTTTATTAGTTTTGGGCTTTGACTAATGGATTTGGACTTGGTAAAAGGGCTAAAGGATTTTAGGCTTAAATCTTTATCATTTAATTGAAAATGGCTGGCTAGGCCATTGTATGGTGCCGGGTTGGTCCATAGAAGATGGATACGCCTTTGGCTTCGGTTTTTTGCACTCTTTCCATTCCCGTGCTCGGTTTTGTCCGATTTGCCTTTGTTTTTTGTCTTTTTTAATGAATATCCGTACTTGCAAGACACAATTCATGAAATACAAATATACAAAACATTTTTTATGTATTTTTGGTCATTATTGGTCTTTTTAGCTCGTTTAATTAGGTAAAAGGTATGTGTATTTAATCACATACCAACATGCATACATGGCCGAAACACCGGAATAGACATGCATGTTCATATGGATCCTCATTCGCGTCAAACCAGAGGTTAATCATTAGGTGATATGGAAGTAAATTGTTCTTAAATAAAAATCAAGAAACAAATAGATTAAGGCTTAAAGTACAAGTTGCTAGACACTTATTTTCCCGACCGTTATTATGACAAAGACACAACTATTTACAATGTTCTTGATTCATAGATCAAAAACAAACAAACCTAAGTTGGCATTCCCATATCGGTTAACTCCTCAATCATCCCGAAAACTATACATACTTACAAGGTAATTGGCGATAATCTTTCACTTTGTACAAATACTCTACATCGTTACATGTTTGTCAAACGTATCAACGATATTAATCGATCTTCGTATATTCCTTCGATAATGCTCTTTCGTGAATCGATTATCTTCAACTTTATTTTTTTTCATGTTTTTTTATTTTTTTTACACAATACCAACATTCAACATCTCGGTGTGTTTCACCATTCTTCACGATATAATATTCCGGATAATTCTTTGGTAATTTCTTCGTTCTTCGGATTCACCATTAATTGTAAATGTAGTAAAATCACATGAGCTTTGACTACTAGTATACATTCCCCTTTGCAATGTGCAAATTTCCAACCGCACCAAAGATAGAAAATGACACAAGACTCGGGAAATACAGACTTTACACTTTAAGAAAACTAGCACACTGTAATCTAACAGGGTAGGTAAAGGTGATAAGGGTGTAACGAAATAAATAATTGTGTAAATTGCTAAAGGTTGGCTATTTGGTTGTTCTAGTGGATCATCACTCTAAAGATGAGAGTGGAAGGGTTTAAACTGGAGGTTAACTAACGGTGTAGTTAGTTAATAAACACATGTATAGGCGATTTGGTTGTATCTAAGATTTATAATTTAAACAAGTTACATCTTTAAATCCATATTATAATTCATTATTGGGGGGGGGGGGGGGGGCGGGGGGGGGGGGGGGGGGGGGGGGGGGGGGGGGGGGGGGGGGGGGGGGGGGGGGGGGGGGGGGGGGGGGGGGGGGGGGGGGGGGGGGTGGGGGGGGGGGGGGGGGGGGGGGGGGGGGGGGGGTGGGGGGGGGGGTAGGGGGGGGGGGGGGGGGGGGGGGGGGGGGGGGGGAGGGGTGGGGGGGGGGGGGGGGGGGGGGGGGTGGGGGGGGTCTCGATAATAACCAAGCCAAGTTCTAAGTCTACACATCCACTGGCACATCATTTTTGTGGATTTTGGGTAAACATTTGGAATCGCAAGGTTAAATCCTCATAATATCTTTCAAGGGTTATTGTGTGTGGGTTAGTAACATGTAATTTCACAAAAGTATGCTTGAAAAATTAAATTTGAGCTATTTAAGCCTTTTATTATGAAAATTTAGGACAAGTAAAAATATTTCTAATTACCCATCCCAACCCACTTGAATTATACAACGTCCTTCGTTGTATATATAAAACATTAAATACGGGAATTTAAAAGAATTAGAATGAGAAACTCCCCTGATATTTGCTCGGTAGATTTCCAATTTGCGGTTATGGCTAGTTCGTGTGTTAGCAACAGCAAGTCTTGAGGTTCAAGACTCAAAACACTTCAAAAAATTTCTAGTTTGTAAATTCTCACCAATTTTCATCGATATTTCCATCAAGAGGTCGTGTAGTTAAAATATAGGAAAATACAGGTGAATTCTTATCTTGGTATTACGGTTAATTTAAATTAAACGAAACAAAACTAAATAAAGCGGTCTAACTGTGGATACGGGCGTATCAAATAGATGAATACGGCATATTCACAGAACTGACAATAATGTTTTTAAAGTGCATGAAAATAAAGACTGTTAACGTCCAAACATTCAATACGCCGTATGGTATGGGGCAGATACGTCGTATTGAAGTCTGGGAAGACAGACTCGATAACAAAATTAATACATTTCGGGTTGTCTCCCGGGAAGCACTTTTGTTTACAGTGAAGCTTTAAGTTAGACTTTTCTTCAGCTTCTCTTTTTATTCAATTATTGCAGATAATGTTGCACCGTGTGAGACCTTTCTTCCATGTCGGAACTCGGATAAAGTCGGGTCCTATATTCAAAACTTCTTTGTAGAACCCCTTAATCTTTTGGTATCCATGCGAGATTCCGTTTATCTTATCTTTCTTACTTACCTTCAGTAACGGTGGTATCTTGTTGCATTGTTCATTAGTGTGGTGTTTAAACTTTGGATGTGATCGCACCATTTGGTAAGTTACTTCATTATCACAATCTAAAGGGTAATAATCCCTCAAACCTTTTTTGTTATAATCCCAACTTCTCTTAAGAATGGCTTTGTCAAAATAATAGCACCCATTTCATTTATCACGATAAGCATCAAATACACCAAAACTGCAAGTCAGTTATAACATAAAAAAGTTACCTACAAAGATAGGCCAGTCATTAGCTCCTACAACATTATTCCCTTTGTACACCATCTTATTTTTCATTATTGAATTATGAAATTTTCTTGACATCATGTTGACATACAATAATGGGAAAAAATTAGCGAGAGTAAATTTAAATCCTATCATGCATGAAAACTTTAAGTTGTGAGCACAATCAATATGGATCTTCTTATCATCATCACAATAACTAGGGTAATCATCAACTCCAGTATCAAGATCTTCATCCCTAGTTCTAAATTCCTTAACTACCTCACCTTCCTCAATGGTGGGCATTAAATCATCTCCTTCATTTCTTCGAAGCTCAAATGGTTCATTTAGATCATTTAATTCAATGTAATCTTCCGAGAAAGGGTCTAATGATATATTTAACACCAAAGTCTCTCCCATAAGTCTAGCTTCTAAATCAAGCTTCGTTCTTTCTCTCAAACTTAGCATATAGACCCTCTTAATTATACTACTAATAGGTTTAACACTTTTGAAAATAATCTTTTCTTCCCCAACCCTCAAAGTAATCTTTCTTTTGTAAACATCAATCTTAGCACGGGCGGTAGACAAAAATAGTCTTCCAGGGATCAAGGGTACTTTGACATCCTTGGGCATATCAAGAATTATAAAGTCTATTGGGAAAGTAAATTTACCAATTCCTACTAGTACGATTTCAGCTATTCCTTTTTGGATATTTCACAGTCCTATCTACCAATTCCATTGTCAACCTAGTGTGAGCAAATTCTCCTAATCCTAAGTTAAGGTAGGTCGAGAAAGTCATAACACTAATGCTAGCTCCTAAGTCAACAAGGGCGTTGTCAAAACAGAAATCATTAATAAAGCAAGGTAAAGTGAAACTTCCTGGGTCTTTCTCCTTTTGGGGTATGGCGTTGTTGATAGGTGAAGCTCCATAAGCTTTCGTGAATTTTGGTCCATAATTCCCCTCTTCTTCTTCACAGTAATGATTATCCAAACGACTTGGAAAAGGAACTGTCATTTGTCTTGACTTGTACAACAGCTTATTGTTCTGTCCAGTGGATACGGCGTATTGGGATGATCTAATACGGCGTATCGAGTGTGAATCAGCTTTAATAGTGATTGAAATTGACTTAACTTGGTCTCTCGGGTTTGTTTCAATTGAGCTTGGTAGGCTTCCAAATCCTCTCTCCTGTAGCACCTTGCTCATTTTCCCGATTTGAATTTCTAAAGTTTTGATTGATGTTCCCTGGTTCTTTATGGCAGCATCTGTCGTAGCTCGGATTTCTTTAATCAAATTGGAATTTTCTTCGTGTCTTTTTGCTGATTCACTCATGAATTTTCTCAGGGTATCTTCTATAGATTGCCTTCGCTCTTGGTACGAAGGATTTGCGTTGTTCCTTTGATAAAATCCTGGAGTTGTTGCTCTATATCCCCAATCTTGAAAAGGTCCACCAAATTGCGTATAGTAAGCTTCTTTTAGAGTTTTCCATTCTTCCTTTAGTGGGCAATCTTTGGTGTAATGGGGTCCTTTGCATTGTTCACATCCATCTTGAGCAGCATAAACTTTTTCATTCACCTTCTTGATCTCTCTTCCTATATTGTTCAGTTGTGCTTGTATAGCAGCCAGTCCATCAGAAGTCTCAATACTTCTTCCTCTAGATGTTCCATTATGCCATTTTTGAGAGTATTTTGCCATTTCTTAGATGGCCGTTTTAGCATCTGCAGCTGTCTTAGTTGGAACGGCACCTCTTGACTTAAGAATCTGTCGTGTTGGAACATCCAACCCATTTTAGAACAAAATTACCTCCTGCATCTCGGTCAAATAGTGTTGAGGACACTTCATCAAGATTTCTTTAAAGCCTATGCTTGATAAAGGGTTTCATCTGCTTCTTGCTGAAAGTTGTTGATTTCTTCCATTTTCTTCGTAGTTCGACCAGGTGGGCAATATTTGTTCAAAAACTTAATTTTAAGATCTTCCCAAGTTTTGATTGAACCGGTTGGTTCGTTTTTTAGCCAAGGACTTGCGGCTCCAGTTAAGGATATAGGGAAGATTCAAAGCATTAGTTGATCTACAGTGATGTTAGGAACATGAAATAAGTCAACGATTTTGAGAACTTGCTCAATGTGTTCATTCGCATCCTCATTATCTGAACCGCTAAATGTGTTTTCTCGAAGCTCCTTAAGAAATTGGCCTTTCAGTTCAAATTGATCTTTGTTATCAATTTTAGGCCTAGCGACTCCCGATCCATAGTCATTTCGGGTCTTGCTCATGTATTGCTTCATGGTTTCCGTCATTGCTTCCGCTTCTTCTTCCTCCGAGTATTCTTGGTCAGAAAGTAGATTAAAATCAGGCGATCTTAATTCGTTAAGACTTGGAGTCTTGAAGTGTCTCTTTGATGATCAAAATTCTCATTCGGGTTCTTTGTAAGGTGTAACTAGTTCGTTTGTAGAACTCCTTGTCATGCACTACCTGAAACAAGGGATAAACAATCAGTAGGATTTGTTCTGAAGATAGAAAAAAATTGGCACAAAAATCAAATAGGAAAACCAAGATTTTTGTTTCAGATGATCGATACGCCGTATCCAATAGAAGTGGATACGTCGTATTAATCAGTTGAATGAATACGTTGTATTGGACAGAAAATTGGATACGCCGTATCCGATGGAAGTGGATACGCCGTATTTAGCTATCGACCAGAACAATGTATTAAGAAAAACAATTAAATACGCAAACAATTAAACACACAAATATATAAGCAAACAATTATAGACAAATATACTAAATTTACAGAATATACAATAATATCAAGATTAATTTTCACTCCCCGGCAACGATGCCAAAAACTTGACGTGTCGTTGTGTGATGTATATTTTATTGATTCAAGTTTTAAATTTATATTTTGCCGACTAAACCAAAAACAACACTTTAACGGGCAGTATACCCAATCGGTAGTAGTTTCATGGTAAGTAGGGTGTCAAACACTTGAAGCGAGGTTAAATCTATCAATTTAAGTAATATCTTGGTTATCTAATCTATGTTAATTCTATTCTATTCTAAACCTATGTCAGTCTAAATCCTAATTCTAACGGGAAAAGAGGGGTTTGCCTGAGAGACTGACACGGTTTGGTTGGTAACTACAATCAATTCAAGGCACTTTAACCCACGCAAGCTAACTAACAAAAGACAAAAGAGCGGTCGAGCCAAATATAAGAAAACTGTATTAACCATTTTTAATCCGATTAGAAAGTTGGTTTGTTTATTAAGTGTAACGATTTATTCTCTCGAGGTGGCATATTGATGTGTGTTTTTACAAGTTTTAAATTTATAATAACTAGAAATACCGATTTTGACTAAAAACATAACATTCGGGCAAGTATACCATATTCGAGTGTAATATAGTATTAGGTCCAACCCATACCTCACCTGACGACCCTCCCGCATAAAGCATCTTATTACGCTTGATTATAATCTCTCATGGGGATTAAAGCAATGGTGATCTTAGTCAAACCCTAGCCCAAACGAGACGATAAACCCACTTATTAAAATAAAAAAACCGCTTATTGGTAAATATAACACTAATTGTCTACTTGTCCCAACTATCCAATGCATCAGTAACGTTATTTGTTGAATATCTAGTTCCACCTACGTAGTCAACACGCATCAATAATCAACATGGTAAACATCCAATTACTAGTTAAGCTCGAAGCTTATCCCTAGACCGAGACTTAGAATGAACAATATTTGTGATCCTAAGGATACTAGAATGTATAATTACTATATGGAGATATATCCCGACCTAGTATCCTACTTGGACCTATCACAAGATCTATTGAGTGATAGGTCGTATACCCGAAAGCGCATAAACATAGTATAAATTGATTAAAACATAAACAAGCATTCAACGATAACTCAAGAACATCGAGATAAACATATATCAAACAATCAGATCTTCATAATAAAAATGGCTAATTACCTTGAAGGTATTATCCCCTTCAAACGTCATAATAAATACAAAAGAAATTATTTAAGACCAATGTAAACTAACCGAGTTAACAAATGATACCAAAAACTGAACGATTACTAAAGTATATGGAATTACACGTTGTCTCCTATGGAATTGAATACATAACGTTGCTCAACCTCTTCTGCTCTTTTTTCTCCTCGTGAAAATTGACTTTTATGGTTTAGGTATCAAGAATATGATTGTAAGCCACACCAAATAACTCGTATTTAAGTATTCTATTTGATATAAGGGCAGGAAGCCAATCGGTTCGATACGGCGTATCCAAGGATTGGATACGGCGTATTGGGGATTTCCTTGGAGTATGGACCGCCCGTTTGATACTTCTAGCATACTTCCACAATACTATATCTTGAATACGGCGTATTGAGTCTCTCTGGATACGGCGTATTGGGCTTACTCCTTTGTGGTCTTTGGTGAGTGCAGGCACGGATACAAATCGCCTATCTTTCTTCCCTTCCTTGATGGATACGACGTATTGGTCTTCAGAAATAGTAGTCTTCAAATAGCTTCATTTAAGGCTCCAAAATCGCGTGCCTTTTGCTAACTTTCAACCAATTAACACAATAATAACTGACAATTCTCAAATAAAAACATTAAGTAACAAATCTTTGTCAATTATTATACAAAATGGGTTAATTATCATGAGATAAAATGATTCTATAAAATAGATGTTATTTTGAAAGTCAATCACAAGAATAGAGTACCATAGCAAGGTCGTTATATCAGAGGAGTCACAACGAGGATACAAATAACCGTAAAAACGACACAGGATAGTAACCGCAATAACACACCCACAACGAAGCGCGGGTATCAAACCTTGTTTCTAAAACAAACACCACTTTTACATAATCACAAATCTTCTTTATCTTTTTTTTCTTTCAAATCAAGACCTATTTTTAAACCCACCTACAAAACTAACGCACCTAAGAAGTAAGAAATGTAAATTTTCTATTAATATTTTGCAAAAGGAAAAAGATAAGTACCTTTAATATTTTGGAAAATGGTACTATTATTGGTACCTCATGGCCAATTGAAAAGTACAAATGTTTTGTAGTTTTCGCAACCTCAACTCACTTTTTTCCCTGTTTACATTGTACGTAGTAACATAGTTTTTTATCACTTTCTGTTTCGTATTTTTTGTCAGTTTAATACTTTTGACTTATTAAACTTTATATTTTTATTCCGCATTTTCCGTTTCACAGTTTTATAATATAAACAAAAATATAAAAATAAAATGAAAACTAAAAAAAAAACATAAAACCGAAAAATATAAATGGATACAAATTGCTTTTTAGAAGGTCTTTTTTTTTAACCTACCCATTTAAAACAAAAAAAGGTCTTATGATATATTGCTGTTAAAAAACAGAACCACCCCTAAAATACAATTTTTGTTACCACCTCGGGTTTTTTTGCGATTTTTTTTTATATTTTTATACTTATTTTTTTGTATTTTATATAAGATTTTTGTATATGTATAAAACTGTAGACACGGAAAAAAAACGGGAACTTCGAAAATAAAAAGTTTAAAAACAGGTCAAAATTATTGAAACTTATAAAAATTACGGAACAGAAAAACTGATAAAAAAAAAAAAAAAAAAAAAAAAAACTTGCGGTTCACTGTAAAAAGGGATGGTACAAAAGGAATCTGTTTGTACCTTTTGACAACTATGCAAAGGATGGGTCCGAAAGTACCAATAGGGGTACCCATTAAAAAAGGTTGTTTCTAAACATTTGCATTGTGCCCCAGGGGCCACATGTTAAGGTGGGGCACTGGCTTGTGTCATAAGAAGATCCTTAGATAAAATGGCCAGCAATTAATTGTTATAATCATTATCAGGCCCCAACAAATGAACTGCTGGCCAATCAGGCTGTGGAACACACCAGCCTGATAACCTCACCTTTAAACATGTGCGCCCTTGGGGCAACATTATCTGATCTCTGCTCAACTCCTTAAAAAAAGAGCAATGCTAGAACCCAATAGAATTTTACAAAAAGATTTCTACAAAATGATGTGACATACAATAATTCAATTTAAGTTCTTTATCTCTCATCTTTTATTGGCCAATATGGACACCTCCATCATCCCATCATTTGTGGAAAACATTTTGTAAACTCTTTGTGGTTATAGCATATCTCTTTTTTTAAAGGTTTTTCCCTAACATTGCACCAAGTCGCACATGGTAAGGTGAGATATCAGCTTTGTGTCCACAGCTATTGGCCAGCATTTAATTTTTTTTTTGTGGGGCCTGATAATGATAAAACAATTAATTTGCTGCCAATCATGCTATGTACACACAGTAAGCCTTTCTGTTATGAGTTTATGTATCAGCCATTATTGTAACTAAATTGACTTTTGTTTTAGGGTACCCTTATTGGTACCCCCGGGTCCACTGCATAGTGTCAAAAGGTACAAAAGATTTTTTTTGTACCCCTCTTTTTACAGTGCAACGCAGTTTTTTATCAGTTTCTGTTCCGTAAGTTTTGACAGTTTCATACTTTTGACCTGTTAAACTTTATATTTTTCGTTCCGTTTTTTTCCGTATCACAGTTTTATAACATACACAAAATTATAAAAATACAAAAAAAAAATACAAAAAAAAACCGCAAAAAACCCGGAGGGTACAAATTGTATTTTAGGGGGTAGATATATCATAAGCCTTTGTTTTATTGTTTTTCAGAATAAAGTAAAGTGTATGGGTAAATGAAGCCGGTATGCATGCAGTTTCAGCATTATATTTTTTTTTTGAACGGCAATTATAAATTTTATTAAAAAATGCTAGTAAGAAGCTAGCAAGAAAAAGTCACACGCAAATCGATCCAACAGACAAAAGAAAAAAGAAACAGAATAAGTTCTAACGATACAAAACAAACACGCAAAAAAATCGACGGCTACTGAAATCAAAAAGGAGATCCCAACGCGACGCCTAAAAAAAAGACCTCCCATGGACGAAGCCGAACACCCGTTGAAACGTACCACAAATGCAAAGAGATCTAACCGGCATTCTTTGTTCGTCTCTTTAATGCATTGTGTAGGAGAATAGTTTCTTTTACATTGCCATAATAACTCCAAATCTGTAAATCGCTTGGAAAATAATCTTTCCACATATGTAATTGCGCGAGAGAGAACGACCCTTGAATATTCCCTTTGGGATCTCTATAGCTCCAGCGTTTTTCAGAATCTAGCTCGTCAGTAATTAGAGGACCAACATAATCAAGCCACGTAGAACAAGACTCTTTAGCAATGTTTAGATCATTACCCGGGGGCGTAGATGGAGACACAATGCTAGAATCATTTGCAACTTCTGGGATATTAACTTCCAAAGAGACGTTAGTCGATGGGTTAACATCCGCATTATCTTCAATGGTATCATTACCACGATCACCATCAAAATGATCCTCAAGAATCTCACCTTCCACATTATTAGACATATTATTATTTACCACCCCACATTTCTCAGTAACATTGTTAGAACAATCTTCAATATCTTTTTCAACATCATCGTCCAATTTCTTTCCCATACAATCCTTGACACACCCATCATCCGATTCACCAATGATCTCGCCTTCTTCAAAGGAGTCCACCGATTTACCAGGAGCGTTCATTTCGTAACCCATTTGCTCCTTCTTATCATTGATCTCCCCTTCTTCTTGTGACTCGTTTATACTATGTATATCCTGATCATTTCCCGACGCCTCTGATTCATAATCATGTTGTGAGATGTTGTCTAGTGAAGCAAAATCAGGTACCCAATTTGCAAACTCACGAACTCTAACCTGGTATCTGACTCCCTTGATAGAAACCAGACACGAATCCATGATGTGAGTTTTTATTTTTGTTTTGATACATACCCTTCCATTTGCAATATTTTCATCAGCGTCTTCATCTACAAAAACCGTTTCTCCCCAATTGCCTGCTATCTTTTTAAATGCATTAGTAGTCCATGCATTGAGTGGCAGTCCATCTATTTCGATCCAGATCATTCGCTCATCGGGAATGAAATTATGTGAAACAAGTTTTCGTTGGGTAAAATACAATTCCATCTCCGTATTTTTTTGAAACTTTAACCTTGACTCGTCACTGCTGAATTCAATCCAGAGCCAGAGTCCCCCCATGTATTTGCACTTGAAATCAGAGAATCCCTCTTTTTTTAAAACGCGATAAATATTAATTATTAGATGAACATCCCTTACCTTTGCTAGAACTACACTTGAAGTATCAGATAATTCCAATAAATCAGAGTTTTCGAGGGTGATATTTTTTGTTATTGGCCCAGCCAATACTGGCTTTTGAGTCCCCTCCTTACCATTCAATACAGATGCATAAGATCGTCCTCCCATTGTGTGACTAGCGTGACCCGTTTCGTGAGGTTTAGTGTTATTCGATTGTTTCTGATGAGATTGATTCGGTTGTGAGTTTTGTTTTCGATCGAAGCGTGCAATTGAAGCAAACATATGATGACTCCCAATCCAGATCTTGTTTAGATCTTCCAATAGATTCGCTTGATCTGGGTTTTTGATGAAACGAACGAATCCGAAGCGACGACCTGATTTTGATAACTTTCGTGCGATGTACACATCTGCAACCACTCCTTGCCTATCACAAAGCTTCCATAGATCTTTAGAAGACACTGTTGTTGGAAAATTAGTTACAAAAATTCATTAACAATTACATAGCAATGTAAAAGCTCGAATCATGTTTTAGTTTTTTTTATTTCGTAAGCTTATGTTTTAATTATCTATGTATCATTTTTAATTGGGAGATGATATGCACACCACAATAAGTGATGTGCACACCACAAATAAGCATATGTGATGTTGTACAATATGCATTACATGTGTGATTTTGTGGTGTGCACATCATTTATTGTGGTGTGCATATCACATCCCTTTTTAATTTATAAATAAAAGTTTTAGTTTTTAATTTATGAATAAAAGTTGTATTTATTTAAATTAATGAAATTTAGTTTGTTTGAATAAAAGTTGCTAATTTCGTATGTTTATGTTGATATTTACGTTTTTAGTTTACGTTATGAATAAAAGTATTTAAATAAAAAAAAGGGTATGAAAGGTGGGGTATGGTGACCAAAACACTTGAATGGTGAGGTATGATGAGAGGAAGTGAGAGAAGAGAGAAAGTTGAGGTGACGGTGGGGTGAATGGTGAACTCTTGTCAGTTGTCAATTAAGTGGTTTAGAAGTATCACTTATGAACCACTTATTTAAGAGAGTGAGATTTTCGTGGCCCTACCGATTAAGATGAAATAAGGGATTGGGCCCACTCATTAACACTGTGTTCTCCAGAAAATTATGAAAAGGAAATGAAAGAAAAGAGAAGGAAGATAAAAGGGATGAAGGGAAAGTAAAGTAAGTTACTACTCTTTTTGTGTTCTCAAGCCCAAAGAAAATGAAAGAAAAGGATTGCTCATGTTCTTAAGTGGGGTTGAAAGAAAATGTTACTTGCTTGGCAGATAATCACGAAATACATGTAATATACCCATAGATGGTTGTCTTCTACCCTTCTGTACGAACATCACTCCTCTAAATTGGTATGAAAATACCTTAATAAACCCCTAAAAATGACAGATTTTATTTGGAAGATTATTGCAATTGGGATTTAATAGGTCAAAGTAGAAACCCTCAATTCAGTGTTGTATATGAGAAATTTTTACCTTAAATTGAAAAAAAAAGTGAAGCAGACAGATCGAAGAACATGAGACAGATCTAAGAACATTATCTTCTATGGAGAGTTTGATTCTGACTATTGTGGAAAGATAAAGATAATATTTTTTACATTTCTCTTTCATCTATTTTCATCCCAATATTGGGCCGCAAGTTTTGGAATGAAAAACTAGTCAAACACTCCTCACTTTCATCCCTTTCCTTTTACTATCTCTTCTCAAAAAATCTTAAGAACGTGACTTTTTTTCTTTCCCTTCACTTTTCTCTCCTTTCCTTGCATTCCATTAACTTGAGAACACAGTGTAAGTGGTAACAAGGGAAAAGGAAAAAAAGTAAAACACCCACTAAAGTTAATTGCTAGAAAAAGAACAACTGTTTAAGTTCATTAACGCCTACGGCGTGAGCACGATTATTAGATTGGTATCGAAACCGGGTATTGAAAATTTGAATGATATTTTTTGTTTTTTCGATTCGGCACATGAAAGGGGGGGGGGGTGGGGTTAACGGTATCGTATCAAAGAGGTACCAAAAAATCGGTACCTATCCGATTCTTCCCGATTTTATTGAATTTTTTTTTCCAAATTTTATGCTGATAATTTTGCATGATATAAACAAATAACATTTTTTGTATGTCTTTCCGGGAGCAATTCTTTTACTTTCGGTTAGAGGTGTAATTGTCTACATCTCACATCTCTCATACCTCGCTCTGACAATATTAAATATTATTATTGTTGTTGTTGTGATTCAAAGATTTAATATCATCAACATTATTCATGAACGTGAAAGTAAATTATTTATAATCATTTATGGTCATGATCATTTGAGTTGAATTGCGAATTGTTTTTGACAGTTGTTATCGTATTAAAGATAACAACAGTTTCTAAATTAGTTAGAGAAAAATGCAAATATGCTCCTTGTGGTTTGCAAAAATTGCAGACTTACTCCCCAACTTTACGAAAGTGCATGCGGCCTTCTCAGATTGAAACTTTCATTGCACTCGTGCTCCTTGACAGGGATCATTTCTGCACAAAAGTAAAACAAAAGTGCATAAATGGTCCCTGTCAGGAAGCACGAGTGCAATGAAAGTTTCAATCTGGGGAGGCCGCCTACACTTTTATGAAGTTGGGGAGTAAGTCTGCAATTTTTACAAACCACAAGGAGCATATCTACATTTCCCTCAATTAGTTATATGAAGTGTGGTTGATATTATGGTTTGTGTTTTTGTTTATATTGATTTAAATAATTGAAATTATTGTAATGCTTTTTGTTTGTTTGTTTGTGTTTGTGTTATAACATGTCATTTATGGTTTGTGTTTTTGTTTATATTGATTTAAACAAGCAAGATTATTTGTGCGTTGCTGCGGGCGTTAATTTTTCGCGCGTTGTTGCGAGACATTAATTTTTTTTTGTTCGGATTTATTTTTTCGGTCTTATATTTAATAGTTTGTTTTTTCTCTTATATTAAATGACAATCGCGCGTTACTGCAGGGCATTTTTTTTCCTTATTGTATTTTGTGCGAGTTTGTTTTTTCGGTCTCATAACATCACACCATTGTAGCTAGCATTGTAGATATAGTGATTTAAGATGAAGAGTAACTGACATCTCTAATGATATATAGTATAATGCCCGATATAAGGTTTTCTTTTTTTTCAATAAAGGGAATTTTTTTTTTGGCCCAGGCCGATAGAAAGTCGTAAATAGTTAAAAATGAGAGTACGTCTCGTAATTTTTTTAGTTATATTGAGGTAATCGAGTAATTGTTTATTTTTATTTTTTGGCCCCAAAAGAGGGAGGGGGGGCGGGGAAGGGGGGGGGGGGGGTGCGGGGGGGATTGGGGGGATGCGGGGATTAGATTAGCGGGGATTGGGTTGGGGTTTTGGGAGGGGGTGGGGGGAGTGGATTATTTATATAGGGACGTCCTAAAATTTGCCTTATTATAACACAGTATTCCGGGGGGGAGAATTATAAAAGTTTTTTTTTGACGTTTGAACGGGGGGATTATAAAGTTTTTTTTTGCCGATGAACAGTAACCACCGGGCCGGGCCGACATAGACCACACTGTTCATCGAATATTATAGCCTGAACACTGTTCATCGATGAACAGTGTTTGACATCTCAAATGATATATATAGTAATAAAACAAGCATTGGTTTATTTTTTTCGGTCTCATGTTTAATAGTTTGTTTTTTTTTCTTATATGGGCTTATGTGTTGAGCCTCATGTTTTAAGGTTTGTTTTTTTTTTGCTATTTGGGTTTTTTTTAAATATAATTTTATGAGATTTGAGTAAATAGGTGTTAAGCATGATTGCCCGCGCGTTGATGCGGGGCGTTAATGTTTTTTTTATTTTGTGCGGGTTTATTTTTCCGGTCTCATGTTTACTAGTTTTTTTAATGGGCTTATGTGTTGGGCGTCATGTCGTGAGTATTTTTTGATCTGAATAAATCAGTACTTTTGTAATTTTTTTCCTATTTTGTGCTGGGCAACTTTTTTTTTAATATTATGTTGTGCGGGTTTATTTTTTCGGTCTCATGTTTAATAGTTTGTTTTTTATATGAGTTTATGTGTTGGGCCTCATGTTGCGGATATTTTTTGATCTGAATAAATCAGTACTTTTGCAAAAAAAAATCCTATTTTGTGCCGATCATTTTTTTTAAAGTTGTCTGCTTAAAAAAAAAGTGGTAATCGGGCCGGCTCAAAGTGGGAGCCCAATAAACCGAGCACTATAGCAATGCTGTCAAAACGACAACGTTTAATGCCACACATAGTATATAGATATAATGAAGTACTATGACTAAACTAGGCCCAACTCAAAACTTCATTTATAGCCCAAAACACATATCAGTCTTAAAACACTCAAAACCAAAACCCAAATTTCATCCTAACATCTTACAAACCAAAATTCAAAATGCTGACAGCCTTACGCATATACGGTGAAGTCCTACGGCTAGTCCGTCATCTCCCAGCAGCCCCCCCCCCCCCCCCCCCCCCCCCCCCCCCCCCCCCCCCCCCCCCCCCCCCCCCCCCCCCCCCCCCCCCCCAACCAACTTCAAAATGCTGACAGCCTTACGCATATACGGTGAAGTCCTACGGCTAGTCCGTCATCTCCCAGCAGATTCCCGCCCATACTACGCCAAATACGCCCGTGAAAACTTTGTCAACTATCGAGAGCTCGACACAAACGATCCCGCAGCTCTCGAGGAGGTTTTTCATCGTGCTTACAATCACTCTCTATGGGTTCTTCAAAAGGTCAGTTTTTTATAGTTTACATTCATTTAATCATTACCCATAAATTTATGAGCTGACATTGTGCTAAATTTGTCTGGTTTTGTGGCAGTATAAGGTTGATCAAGGCGCGGCGAGTAAGTTGAAGGAGATATGTGGTTTGGTTTGATGTTTTTGTTAATTGCGCATAAGGTGTTTGATGAAATGCCGCAGAGAGACTGGTTTTAAATGTTGTAATGTTGTTGGATATGTTGTTGTTTTGTTTAATAAACAGTTATGAGGGCAGAGTATTTGAATCAGATGTACGCGGCTAACCATGCTATTAAGATAATTTCATTTCGGGTTTCTTTGAAATACAATATACAGTAACAAATATTACTACAATGATGATCAGTTGTAGATGATAAGATATACGCTTTTGTTTATTGTGGTGTATGTTGTTTGGTTTGCTTATAAAAACTGTATATCTCGCATTTTTTTTAGGCGAGCGGATTCAATTGAACCCAATGGAGGTGTAATTATGGTTTTATTTTTTGTTTTGAACCAGCTGATATGGTATACAGCAGACATATTCTTTATCGATAACTTGGGGTATGTCTTTAACGAGCAACATAACTCGCGCAGCGTTGCGGCGGGGCATAATTTTTTTCGCGACTCGTTTGAATGAATATAGAGCAGGGAGTGTGTTCCAGCGCGTTGTGGCGAAGGCTGCACCCCGCCCCCCCCCCCCCCCCCCCCCCCCCCCCCCCCCCCCCCACTTTTGTATGTATATAAATATAAATATGAATGCGAAATATGTTTTCAAATACAGTCGTAAATGGCAAAAAAATATATATTATTTATATAATTAAACTATTCACAAATTATACGGGTTCATGCCCGTATCGTTTTTTTAAAGTCGTTAGGTTGGTTTAGGAGTGTGTTTTAAAGATTTTCTTAAATTACCCTATATATATTTAACTTCACCATTTTTTTATAAAATCGTACGTTGTCAGAAACATTGCTATATTGGGCTTGTTTTTTTGCAATTCGAAGATCTTTCCCAGGGTTTTTCTGATCTGAATGAATCGGTAGATATGTGTTATATATTGGATAAATAAAATTTATTATATAAAAAAGTCGTAAATAGTTAAAAGTTAAGGGTATGTTTTCGAAGTTTTCTTTTTTCTATTTATATTAAACTTCAATATTTGTTATAAAATCGTGCGTATGTCAAAAGCATTGGAATATGGGCCGTTTTTGTTCGCAGTGATGCATCATTCATACATATAATTAGATAAGTAAAAAAGAAAAACAAATAATGATTACAATTTAATAAGAAAAAATATAAAAATAAATGTAATTACATAATGATAGGTATAATAATGTAAAGACTTCACTGAAAAATATGAAAAACATAATGATTAGTACATTAATTGTGGTTTATTAAGTGATAAAAACATCATAATTACACTAATCATGGTAAGTTTAGTGGATTAATTTGGTATGTTTAGACTTACCCTTTAGTTATTCCCAGCATATTTAGCTGTGTAATCCTTCCATAGTTGTTCCACAGGCTTCCCTGTTAACTCCTCAAAAAAGGAGATATCGAAAGTTTTTCTCGTTCTTTTGTTAAGCTTTGCAACAAAGTTTGGGACGAGACTATCACAATACTCAAGAAAACGAGCTGTGAAATCATAACCTTGATCTCACTTGTTAGTACAAAATAAGTGTCGGGCTTAGAATAGGGCTCAAATCCTTCGTTGAACCAGGCCTCCAAATGATTTGAGTGTCAGATCTTGTACTAGAGCAAGAGAGGTGAGATGATTTCCTGCACAATCAAATAAAAACCATTAGCCTTACCGTGGGGAGGGACCCACGATTAGACTCCGGCGTGAGAGTAAGTAAACATGTAGAGAGAGAAAGTATGTATGTAGAGTGAGAAAATCATCTTATTCATTGTGTTAGAGGGTCCTTTTTATAAGCGAGTGAAATATTAGGGTTTCCTAATGTTTCGTTAGTGGTCGGTGTGGGTCCCTTGTCGGGCAAGATTCTGCAGTAATCGTGTGTATAGATGCGTGTGTTTTTCGCGGACGGAAGTAGCATATAGTTAGGTCCGCGTCCGTTTTGCTGTGTCCGGGCCGTTACCAGTGCAGGATTGGGTTTAGTTTCGGCCCATGACTGCTACGTTGGTCCCAGAAGCCCAAGTGGCAGTCTGAACTAAGCCCGGAGGCTTGGTATACCTATTATACGTCATCAAGTCCCCCCAGTCTAGTATGATATTGCCTGCGGACCATGTCTCGAGTGCGGTGATCAGTGCTAGACTTCAGGTTCATTGCTAACGATTTGCCGCCTTCCGTGGTCATGTGTCCTCTCCGCGAAGCTTCCTTATCAAGTTGGTGAAGTTGAGGTGACGTGGACCGATGTTGTCCTTTTATCTTCTGACTGATTTGACGTATTTACAGCTTTTTAACTGTTCCGTAAGCGAACCCCAACCGTTGATCGCGTGAGTGGGTTACACGTGTCATCATCTGGCTGTGGGTAGATATAAATACACCGAGGGTATAAATACCCCCTCATATTTTTATTGTTTCCTTTTCCACAACTTTGCTTTTACCATTGTTGATTTCTTCAAGCTTTTCATCTTTATCATACGTCCGCATCTCGTTTTCCTCTTTTTTAAGGTTCTTCAAATTTTCAGGTTTGCATTTTTCCTTGTTCATCCTTCCCAATGGCTAACTTTGCTACTAAATATTCTATTATGACCCAAGAAATGGTAGATAGCTTTTGTGATAGCTTTTATATTCCGGCTGATGTTTATCCCACTGCTCCAAGCGTGATAAAACCATTACCCAATTTCCAGTTGGCAAAGTAGGTGTATATAGTAGGCTCTTTGATGTTTGTGGCTATAGGATTCCGTTTACAAATTTTTTTATGGCCGTTCTCAAATACTTCCGTGTGCATATTTCTCAATTGTTGCCTTTTGGCGCGGCCCGGTGTCTTATTTTGAGGTTCTGACGCGTGTACTTAACCTTTCCCCTTTAGTGCCATAATTCAACGCTTTTTACACCCGTTACGATATAGCGATCGGGTAGTTTTTCCTTTGCTTAACGTTCTATTCGCTCGTCTTGTTTTCCAAAACCCCAGATACCATAAAATTGTGCGGACATTTTTTTGGGTTGACTCTTGCGTTATTTCCCATTCGTTCCTTTTATATATGGAGGTGGCTTGAAAAGATTCGGTCCAATTTTACTGCTCGTCAAGAGCAAACCGTTAAACTTCTGACCAGATAGGCTCCTTTCCGCGGTATCCGGATGTGTTTCTTATGCCTTGTGGGTATGAGCCCGTATTATCCTCTGAAGAAAATTCTTATCGGCCTTTTGAGCATCTCTAACGGAAAGGGTGGGTGTTATTTCCTTTTAGTAGTGGTACTTTTATATTATAAAACCTGATTATATGATGTTTATTTTGCAGATATAGCTTGTTGGATTTTATCAAGACTGTTGACCCTCGGAAGGTCCGGGCGATGAGGTTCAGAAGGGAGATGATCTGGTGAAGGTTGCTTGAGATTACAACACTTTGCTTGCATACCTCTGGTGATTCTGCAGCTGGGGTAGTAGTTCTGCTTGCGGGCCGCATGAGATCCATGCTCCGACCCCCCCCCCCTGAGGGAGGGCAGGAAGATGTTGCTGAAGAGGACGCTTATCTAGAGTTAGCGAACCCGGATGAGGGTACAGCTATGGTGAGGCAGAGTGAGGAGGAGGTTGTTATGGAACAGTCCAAGAAGGTTAAGAAGAGAAGGTTGCAGAAGCAGAGCGATGTTCTTCCTGCTAAAAAGTTAAGGACAGATAACCCTGCCCTTGCTTTCGGCACTGGTGGTAAAACTCTTGCCGGTCTGGAATAGATTAGGCCGACAGGTTCTCGTTTACCGGACCGAGAACAGTTTGTTTTTCCCTCCGTTGCTCCTCCTTCTCAAGAGAGCGAAGGTTTTTTGGATTCTTCTGCCCGAACGAACCTCCGGATCTGTACTACTGTGGAGAGGTATATATATACACCTTTGTCAACTGAGTTTCCGAACCCTTTCTTAACATTAATTTTTATTTGTCTTTACAGCTCTAGTGCTTTGGCTATCCCGGTAGATACTACTGCTGCTGCCACAACTTCCATCGGGGCTGCTGCGACTACTAAATTGGCAACGGATGTTAATCCGGACTTAGCCGGTCCTTCCCATCCTGAGGAGTCGAAAGGGTCAGATGACTCTTTTTATTCGTCTACTACCTTGGACCCTTCCGAGGCGAAGCGCTGGTATGTCCCTAGGTGGAGCATTACCAATGATTCACTGCTAGATGACGGTTTTTCTTGCCACACCTTAGTGGACCGTGTTTCTCCCCCTGCCTTTTTTTCTGCTCTCCGTAGTATGGACTACGACCAACTGTACACGGAGTTTAACGTAGGGGCAGCGCGGCAAATGTGTCTTGGGGCGGAGGTGAGGTCACGCGCGGAGCATGAAATGGAGCTTAAGGAAAAGCTCAAGGTTAAATATGCTGCTCGTGGTAGGTTGCTGGAGGAGAAAGATTTAGAGATCCTGAAGCTGAAGTCCAAACTGACAGAGAAGGAGGCGGAAGCCGCGGATGTTATCCGCCTTCGTGATCAAGTTTCGTCATTGTCCAAGGAGAAGTCTGCTTTAACCGCGGAGGTGTCAGCGCTCAAAATTACTGTTACTCAGAAGGATCATGACATCTCTTTGCTTAACTCTCGTGCTACTTCTCTCGCGTCTACCCTAGACGATGCTAAGGTGACCTGTGCCGAGGTCGGGCATAAACTTACTTCATTGGCATCTGAGTGGGATAGGCTCGCCTCTGAGGTATGCCCGTACCTTTTATTCCACATGTATTTGCTTATTTGTGTTTGTGTTAAGTGTTCTTGTTGTTGTAGGTTTCTTCTCTGAGTGCCGGTTTTCAGGATTTTAAGGAAAATATGGAGGTTCAACAGGATCTGCAAGCCTAGGAGTTGTACAATAGTGTTGCTGAGGTTGAGGCACACGTAATGGATGTCTCTGGTCGTCTGGAGGGGGAATTCTACCCACATATTTGACTATTTTGGCCGGAAGAAGATAGATCCTGACTCATGGGATACAGCTTACTCTCCTCAAATGTTTGAAATCTCCTGAGTACCAAGGCACTCTGGGTCATGCTTTGGGTCGGGCTGTTGATTTTGGTATGCAGGAAGGCCTAAAAGCCGGTCATGAGCATGGGATTGCCGGAAGAAGTCTCTCAGCGGTTGATGCTTACAACCCGAAGGCTGCCAAAGCATGCTATGTTGACGCGGTTAAGTCCCCCGAGGATGTAGACTTCCCCTTGGTAAGTTTGTTGAAGTCTAAGAAGGATGCTGGGATGGATGAGGTTCTGGATAGCTTCCTACTAGACGGAACCCTTGTTGGCCTTCCAAAAGCTGCTTATTTACAGCTATGCATTGAGCAGCTTTCCGTTCCTATTCACCATGCTGGTGATACAACGGTCGTCGGGGAGACTTCCCTGTCCTTTGCTTTGATGAACGTCCATGCCCATGCTGAGGGGGCCAAGAAGCATGTTGCGGCTCTTCGCCAACTAATGATGGATATAGTCTCTGCTCCTCTGTCTTCCTAGACTTGGGTGAGTGAGGCTAGTACTTCCGTAGCCCCTCTTTCCGTCAAGGATTATGGTGAAGAAGACACGGATGAGGCCCTGGGAAGCGTCGTTGCCGTCCCTAAGTTTGAGACTTGTCGCTTTTAGCTTCTTGTTTGTGCCGTGGCCTTATGTGGTCTGTTATGGCGGCTAGTTGTATCCTGAACACTTGTACGTTTCTCTTTTTGTATGCCGCAGACGTGTGTGGTTATTTCTTTTTGCGGCTTGTAAGTAATGTGAACGTGTGCTTTTTTACCGCGGTCGTATGTTGGCCTTTTTGTTGCGGTTTCTAGCTTTAACATGTATGTTGCTACCTTTTTATTATTACTGTTGTACGTTCGTAATAGATAGTCTTATGAATATTTGTGGGTTATTCTCCCAGTGTCGGGTTTGCAATACCTCTTACACACCTGAGCTAATTTTGAGGTTGCTCAACCTTTATTATACGTGATAATAAAATTGTGGAGCGTGGCTCCTTGCGTGCGCGTCTTAACAATTGATATAACTTTGCAAAGCCAAAATAATTTTAGGACTTAAAACTTGTGAGGGTAGCTAATCCCCACTTTTTCATTAAGATTTAAAAGACATTACAAATAAAGGAAAATTGAAATATTACCCTCCGGAGCATCATACGTGTCGGGCGGGTGCTTACACTTCATGTATATAACATTTTTTAAGATTACAGATGTTCCACGTTCGCGGAAGTTCATTCCCTTTGCGATCTTTAAGCTTGTATGCTCCCTTTCCTAATGCTTCCGTGACTTCATACGGTCCTTCCCATTTAGGTCCAAGTTTACCTCCGTCCTTGGCGTGGCTTGCGTCATTGTTACGGTAGACCATGTCCCCCGGTTTGAAGCTTGTGCCGCGGACTTTGGAGTTGTAGTATTTTTCCATCAAAGCCTTGCTTTTCGCATCTAATATTGCTGCGATTCCTTCTTTTAAACTTCTGTTTGCTCTTTCGACCAAGCCCTTTGTTTG
>BQNB010076998.1:0-30977 GCA_026074375.1 Tanacetum coccineum
TTACAAGAAGCTCTGTGTTGCTTCCCTTTAAGACAAGCAACACAGGTTTGGTCATTTTCAAAACGTTTTGTAGGCAATCCAGAGCATTGATTCATCTAATGTAGCCTTTGCAACAAGACAAGTTAAACACTCTTTAGGAACAATGTTCTTCATATCAAAACTGTACATATTGTCTTTTCTAGGAATTTTATGAAGTATCTGAGTTTCATCAGGCAACTTAAACTTAGGAGATAAGACAAGACATTCAGTGTCAGTAAAAAGGACATAGTTCTTTTTGTCACACATCTGTGAGACACTAAAAAGATTGAATTTTAACTCATTGACAAAGTATACATCTTCAAAATCAAGGCTATCAGTTTTAAGTGTTCCTTTACTAGAAATTCTACCACCATGTGCTCCTCCCCTAAATGTAACATAACCTCTATCAAATTCCTTGAAATCTGAGAGATAAGCTATGTCCCCAGTCATGTGCCTTGAGCATCCACTGTCAACAAATCCTTTATCATCCATTAGTGGCTTGCCCTGCACATAAAAAAAGGAAATTAGTTTCCTTTGGGGACCCAAGCCATTACTGACTTGGATCTGCCTCGTGCATCAATGTAGTTGTGTCTTTTAAAAGCAAGTGATGCACCATTAGGTTTGGTAGATCTCCAAACCCAACATGCTGAGGTCTTAACAGTATTTACCCTTTTTGCCCTAACAGTATTAACTGGTCTGGTATATGACCTAGCAGTATTACCTGCTCTAGGCCTTTCAGTACGATAGTGTCTCATAACAGTATTAACATATCTGCTAGTTAATGTTATTTGCTTATAAAAGGGCCTCTGAGCAGTTGATTGTGCTTGTTTAGCAAAATGTGACATTGATTTAGCACTATGAACTGCTGGTTTAGGGTGAGCAGTATTAACAGGCCTAATAGTATTAAGTGGTGTAAGACCAATTTTTAACAAAACTGCTCTTGGAGACATATTCCTGTATACACTAGGGTGTGTGGTTTTGGCATAATAGTCATAATCCACCCTAATGTAATTATTTCTAGATACAAGTCTTTTTCTTTGATGGTGATTACAGTTAATCTGCACATGATTAAAACTCCCACAAATAAAACAAGCTTTGTTATACATCACAAAATCACTTCCTAGTTGATTGGAATTCTATCCATTCCAGTTTCTTTGATTCCCCATAGGACTTTGTGATCTATACATCTCAGCATACCTAACTGACTTTTTAACTGGTTTTTCATAATTTTTAGGTTTGACAAACTCTATCTACTTTATCTTTTTATCACAAGACAAACAGTGTCTTTATCAAATATAATGCGAAACTCAAACAAAGCTACTTGTGTTTTGATACTTGTTCTTTTACCAAAGGGTCATAAGGAATTTTTCTAAGAATAATTGACTTTTTTATCACAAACAATGTTAGACTCTAAGCTTACTATCTTAGAACCATAACTTTTGAATTCCGATCTTTGAATTCATCAAGATAGAACTAAGACAAATAAAGTTTTGTAGGTTTTTAGATTAAAGGATGGGGTGGTGGAAACACATTATACCCCCAACCCTTTTTATTTGTTTTTTTGCTTTTGTCAGTAATTGGATCCTAAAAACTTGTCTAGGCCCTTTGTGGCATTAAAATTCTCGATTTTAAATTCAATTACCTTTTTTTGCTAATTTTTCAAACTCACTTTTAAGCACACATTTAATTTCATATCTTTGCAAGCTACTTCCCTTTTAAGAACTGCAACTTCTTCACTAAAAAGAATTGCATTCTTTCTATATGTGAAGATGTTCTCTAGCAGTTGCTACACCTCTCTTTATAAGTGATGCTTTAAATTCTCAGTTTGATTAAGCTTAACAGTTAAATCATCACACTGTTTCTTAAGAGTTTCATAGTTTTTCAGACAGGTTTTAGTGCAAGTTTTATCATTGTATACCTCAGAGTCTGAAAACACCATTAGAGTCATGTTTGTCTGAACTTGTTCTTCTGCCATGTCATCTGTCAAAAAACTAACACCAATCAAATAGCAAACATTGCCTTTGAAGGATGTGTCTCATTGTTTCCGAGCTTCCTAGTGTTGTTATTATATCTGAACTGACTCTTTGTTCCTTGGTGCTCATACATTCCTGCAAACGTGTCCTATTGTGACAGTTGCTAACTCTAAACTTGGATTTATCTATACCCAGCAGTATCATTAGATTAATTGAAAAATATCTTGCCTGTACTCTGGAAAGTACTTTTTGCCCTCAAAATTAGCAGAGAGAGATGCACTTAAATTCCCTTGCTTCAGATAACTTTATGAATTTGCTTAGTTACTGTTTAGGAGCTTAGAAATGGGATTTCAACATGAAAGATACACTATATTATCACTAAAGTTTAGCAGTACTAATTGTGGGAAGCAATGTTAATATTAGGACTAACAGTACTAACTTCATATGCAAGATTAGCAGTATTAACATCATTAGTACTGCTAGTGCTTGGAGCAGTCATAAAGGCTAAGTTTTGAGCATCACTACTTGCACCAACAGATTTCTTTACATCTTGTTCAACAATTTTGAAGTTGTTGTACAAATCATCAATGCTTATTGTTTCAATTCAGCCTTATTCATCATGAGTATTCCACTCAGGAGGCAAGCTTCTCAAAAAATTTGAATTTAAGTCTTCTTGAGTGATGACCACACCCAAAATTGCAAGCCTACTAAGAATCTTCTAGACCCTGTTAAATATAGAGTCAAGAGACTATGTGCTTGATGCACAAAAATTTCCATATTATTGCTTCAACAGTGTCTTCTGTGTTTTCTTAGTGGCTTCATTACCTCCAAATCGTGTTTCGATAGCAGCAAACATTGTTTTAGCATCACTGTACTGACTGAAAGTTAGTTGATGTTCATTGGGAAGAGCCATGAGTAGCAAGCTTCTAGCTACATACAATTCTTTTTGTTGGTTTTTTCTTTAGAAGTTACAGGTATGACATTTTGTAACAGATAGTACCTTTTTTATGTTGTTTGTGGTACAGATACCCTTGGTTATCATTCTTTATACCTCTATAGAGATAGTCTTGTACTGGATGTACTGCTTGCATTCTTATCACCCAACATCTCATATCACTAGTTTGAGTATGGGTACTTAGCAATAGTATAATTGTTGTAGATTCTAAATTCCATAACTTCTGATTAGAAGTGTCTAAGCAAAGCTTGTAACATTGTTGATCCAACTGATCGATTCCTTCGCTTGTCTAAGGTTAAATTACTTGGATAAATCCAAAAAATAAGCTGGTTGTAGAAAATTTGTATGTATACTATAGTGTATGCGGAATCTACAACTTAATATCTAGATGTAATATGAATAAAACAGTAATTGTGAAGGAAAAAAGATATAACCAAAAGCTCCAATATTATTAAATCAATAATACGAGTACTCTTGACTAGTACTAGGGTTTACAACCTTGAAGCTTTTTATCGACTTAAACAACTATGAAAACTTTACTCAAACTAATGCCTAAAAGCATTCCTTTTATAGGGGGATAAGGAGTCTAGTGGTTACAAATTCCTAAAGATAAACAAAACACTTATAGAATATTGTACCAATCTTATTCTATTAAATAACCTTCTAATCTTCATCTCCAAGCTAATATGTATTTCTATTAATCTCTGCCTTTCATTTGCTGTATTAATCTTCTTTGGCAGTTCTCACTATCATGAACCCTCGTATTAATCTTGTGCTAGAAGTTTAACCACAGTTAATATAGTTTTTAGTTATAATTGAGAAGTCACTAATTCCTTGAAACTAGAGTATCTAACTACGAAGATTATTCCAACATCAACAATATTCCTATATTGTTAACTACAATGGGCATAATTTATAATAAATAAATTTACTCAAGGGTTTAAACATGCAAATATAGAACACATTAGTATAAATGAAAACGATCATACCATGTATGTCAATTCATTATTTAATACAACTTCTTATAGTTCCATTATCCAAATACTAAATAAGATCAATGCATGGTGATCATGGTTGAATACTAATGTCTTATTCACAACAATCGCAATTGGTGATAATGCATTGGTTCCATGAACAAATCAACTAGGTTATAATCTTATGGAACTTTGAGAATACTTATTTTAAAAATTCACTGAATAGCAAGGTTCTTTGAATAATATGATGATTGTTATTTTTGTACTGTGCACTTATTATGATTTATTCCACATAATACATAAGATGTACGTAAACTTCCTATTCGTAACATCCTCCCTAGTTTTCCAAACCGTAATGCATTCTTATTCCTTTAATGTATTTATGCAACTATGCTTTTAAACCAAGCATGTGTAGTCAGCATTGTTATCGTACATGATGAAAACTCGCCAAAACTAGAAATGAGTAACTCACTCTCATAAAAACAGCTAGTTGGATACTAACAACACTCTTGCTTAAAATCCATGTAACTTGAAAAACTTCTTTGATAATGTTTAGATATCATAGAAACATAAGGTTTGTTGATTTTAATGATCTTACTATAATTATACAATGTATATCCATAGTTTCATCATTTAGGAATGAATTCCTAATCTAAACTTTAACCAGAATATTCCTTCTAATACCTTTCAATTAGATTCTAATGTTGTCAAATCATCTTGCACTTATGCAAATGATACAACTAATCACATATACAAAATGATGTTCATAATGAGTCCTTTAGTGGGACTTAAGATTTCCATTCATGTGTTCAATCTCGCTAAGTGAGATAGATCATTAAGTTTCACTTAATGATATTTCATATTGCATTCATACTTAATTCACCATATATGTTTAAAACATATTACAAGGTTACATGTTTCATTTCCTAAAATTCTTACAAGAAAATCTATTTTAATCTAAGGGATAAAATCTTACTTAGCACTAAAAATAGTTTATATATGTTGATGACATCACATAACGTATTTTATGATCATTTATCTCATTTTAATTACCCTTTTGTATAATTATTGCAGAATTGTTACTTAATCATATTATTTGAGAATGGCAGAATTTGGGTACTTGCGTGAA
The DNA here is from genome assembly GCA_026074375.1 of Tanacetum coccineum. Taxonomy (NCBI): domain Eukaryota; kingdom Viridiplantae; phylum Streptophyta; class Magnoliopsida; order Asterales; family Asteraceae; genus Tanacetum; species Tanacetum coccineum. Next base: position 5,050 of record BQNB010076998.1, read on the forward strand.
GATTAGTAAAAGGCAGATTTTGGCGTTAAATAAATTAAATAATAAAAGAACTCGACTCTAACTTCTAACATTTCTATCCATAAGCGAAGATGCAGTGTTGTGTGCTGACTTACAAGAAAACCACGCATTATACTACAGTCTAATATGCGTTTCCAACGAAACTCCGTACGCCATATTCAAGATAAAGAAATAAAACATTCTGATATCGAACGTGGTCCCTACTTCAAGAAACCCCCGATACGCCGTATCCATCTCTCTCGATACGTCGTATCGACCAAATTCCAGACAATATAAATAGAAAACCTAGAAACAGGTTTTCAGTGTGCTTGATTAATATTATAGGTTGATCCCATAGCTAGATCTGTTTTTAGCTGGATACGCCTATGTTGTATTGAATAAATCCACAAAACTATGATAGAAACTTTGATTGTGATATCCAAAGACTATGGGAGTCTAGTCAAATGATACTAAGAAGAATTTCAATGAAACAGTAATGAATAAGATTAATAACAAATAGTTTACCAAGATTTCGGCCTCAATATAATACGAACACTCTTAATAGTGTTAGGGTTTACAAAACCTTGAAGCTACAAATAGATTGACAGAACAATAAAAAGATAATATTATTCTATGCCTTAGGACCTACTTTATACACCAAGGAAATCTAGTTGATTTTTCAATATATTAAAAAATTTAGAATTTTTCGTAAGATCATTTCTATAGATAACTCATATTAACCGAAGAATCTTGTACTCCAATCAATCTTTATCTTTCCAGTAGTCTTAATCCTTGAGCAGTTATAACCTTTTAGCAGTTGTAACTTTGTACCAGCAGTTGTAACTTTATACCAGCAGCACTAACTGAGTACAAGCAGCACTAACTACTTAGAATATTTTCTTCATTCTTCATTAGCAGTACTAAGTTACACTAGCAGTACTAACTTTACTCTAGCAGTACTATCTTTACTCTAGCAGTAGTAATTAACAACACTAATATACACTATTAGTAGTAACTTACACTAGCAGTACTAATATTAGAATTTTTTCATAAAGATCTACTAACCGCATTAATTTATATTAGTCAGTACTAAACACATGAGCAGAGTACTTCTAAGGATCATCTTGAAGTCTTTTAATCCCAACAATCTCTTCTTAAATTGCTATTTATTTCAAAATCATATGTTTCTTATAAAAAGTTTATACACCAGTGGGGATGCTTCAAATATTTATTGATACTTTGCGTTGCTTAGTATGCGTTAAGAAGTTGATAGCACATTTCATTCCTTCATGATCAGCTTCGATTTTATTGAGCATTTCTGTGATATTGTAGTTTTTAAGGGGATATCTCCTTTATACGCTCAAACATAAAGAGATGCATATTTGTATAACCTCACATGTGTACTCTACATGGATAAATAGCTTCCAAATGTCACTTTTATTTCTTGTATATACTCCATCACTAGATCTTCTTCATGATGTTCAACATTGTCTTTATGTATCACCCCCACTAGCACCTCTTCATTAGCCCTTTCTAGTCTGGTATACCCATGCTTAGCTTTAACTAATTTCCATAGAGTTTCCAAATCTTGTCTGTCAAAGTTTTTAAGCATATAAATGACGGTTGAGTACCTCTTTGAACTTCCATCAGCTCTTATAATTTGATAAATGTTAATCTTTCCCTCTTTAATAATCTTGTAATCAACAATGCTTGGAGGTTTAGGGATAAAGGAAAGCATCAATAGCTACACCAGTCTTCATTGCCATAATTTCATAAGCTCTTTAGCTTGGCTTCTTTTGTCATCATCTATCTTTGCATTCTTCTGACTTTTCTTATTCTAGTCTCGCGGCTTTTATCGAAAACATTCTTCTTGTCCTATTGTCTCATCTCTCTTAGAACTCTCTTCACTTTTAGTGCCTTCCACCAACTCTGTTCTGAAGTCAACAAAGGTATTCACCCTTTTTCATTGCTTTATCAAATAACTCCTAAACATTGGTAAATGACTTAGTTTTCAAGTCTTTGGGCTTCATCTTTATTTTTATTATGTACACCATATACTTCTTTGTTGCGCTTTAGTTGGTGTTTGTCTCTTTTCCTCTGCTCTTTCGCTGCAAAGAACTTCTTCCTTTTCTCTAAGAGTTGCTAAAACAGTTTATACTTCTCTTCAATAGTCAACTCTTCTTGTTCCTCTTGTTGTAGCCTTTGAGCCAACTCATAATCTGTCTCAACCTTATCCTGAATATCATTTCATTGTGTAACTAAGACAACATTGGCTTCTTCTTTTTCTCTTGCAACCCTTGCTTCCTCATTAAATTAAGCTTGTAGCCTTATAGCTTCTTATTCATCAAAGAGGAAGTTGAACTTTCTTTTTAATGGCTTAAGGTTCTATCAATCGTTTCCTTACCCTTATCCCTTTGAACTTCTGACCCATAACCTGTGATGGTTGTTGAGAAGAAATTGTTGGAGTTGATTCACTTGGCTCTTGCATAACAATCCCTTTTGCCTTGGGTTTTGCACTCTTTATCTCTATAAGTGTTTGAGCCAAATTCATGTCAACTTCATCAGCTAGCAGTTGTTATTGTAGTGGTAGCAGCATTAACCAAATGCTCTTCAATTTCTACAAACACCTCATCACCATGAAGATCATGCACTCCAAACATATCAGGATCAATATCAACATGAGTATTATCCAAGGTGATGACTTCATCAGCATCAATATCAAGAATTTTCCTCCCTTGTTTGGATGCATCCTCCTGATCACCTAAACTAGATTCATAATCTGAGGAAATAACTTTAGCACTTAGACCAACCTTGTACAATCTTCTAAGCTTGTGAGTTCTTGACCTTTGCTTCTTCTCAAGCTTCTTCACTCTCCTTTTTAAGCTATTAATCTCCAGTGCTTGAATGGTCTTTGTAGTCTCCAAGTCAAGAACCTTCTTTTGTAAGTTGGTACAAAGTTTTATTAATTCATTGAGTTTCAGACTATCCTCACCACTGAGCAGTGGATCATTGGAATGTGTAGGTACACTTTCCATATTTTCAGTCTCAACTGCCATAGGTTCTATAGGACCACTAGGTTGAGAAACTTCAGTGTCATTCCTCTGTTTCCTCCTAGGTTTTTTATTTTGAGGTTGTGATGTAGATGGTTGAGTAATAGTGGGTGTGTGATGGGGATCAGTGGGATTAGCTGAACCTTCACCCATTTCTTCCTGAGCTTGAACCATCATTTATTGAAATAAAGGTGTGATTGTTCCAGAAAAAACTTTTCCTTCCCTCTTCATGTTAGCAAAAATCTTCTTTGTGTGAGAGGAGGTAACATAAATCTTTTTGTGATGTGACATATCTCCAAGTTGTTGATTAATAAATACTTGCACAAACCTTAGATACATCTAGAATTTAACCATACTATCCACATTCTTCATCATACTATCAAAGATATACTTGGAAAAGTTGAATTTTTGATTTGTGGCTAAGCAGATAAATACAGACGCCATAGTGCTACTGAATTCGTTCCATGCAGTAGTCTTAGCACTTAGGCATTGCAAAATTGTATGAATCAAAAACTTCCATTGAGGAAAAAAGAAAGCTTTATAAAATGTAAGCTTCTGAGTATGTTTTTCATACCCTATTCTTGTCAGTTCTTCAAAAATGGTAGCAGTGGGTAGACATTTAGTACCTTCAGTATCTTCTAGTTGAAGATCTCTCCTTATAGTGGATTCAATTATGATTACATTCTTCTTATCCACTAGGGCTTGTAACTAGACTTCTCCATTGACAGTTTTCACTTTTGTAGTAGCCCAAAATTACTCAATGCATGAACTATATATAGTGGGATTGATCGTTAAAGCATACTTGATAGTGTGTGCATTCAGAAAATCAACTATCTCGTCAAACCCAACACTTTCAGTGGGTTTTTCCAAAACGCGACTAAATTGTGAGTATCGGCAAACTTTAAATCCGACATTGTGTTGGGTTTTGATGAAAAATGATGACATTGAGTTAGGGTTTTGATTAGAGAGTATGTAAAAGATTGAAATCGATTGAATGAGAGATTGAAACCCTTAATCGAAGTATTTATGAAACTACCCTCAACAACATTAACGTTCACCAACAATTGTAAGTTATGCCTAGCAGCAATAACTTTTAATTGGCAGTAGTAAGTAACCCAACAGTAGTAACTCAGCGGTAGTAAGTTATGCTTAACAACATTAACTTTCACCAGCAGTTGTAAGTTTATGCTTAGCAGCATTGACTTTCCCAAGCAGTAATAAGATTATGAATCACCAGCATTAACTTCAATTCTATTCTGAACAACTTTTCCATCATCAAATTAACATTTTAGCTCACAAAATCTCTCTGTTTGTTTTTGATTTCTCTCAATTATTTTTAGCTCACAATTCTCTCTGTCTATTTTTTGATTTCTCTCAATTCTTTTAGCTCACAATTCTCTCTGTCTGTTTTTTATTTCTCTTAATTCTTTTAGCTCACAATTCTCTCTGTCTGTTTTTGATTTCTCTTCATTCTTTTAGCTCACAATTCTCTCTGTCTGTTTTTATTTAACACATCTCTCTTTCTATTTTTCAGCTCACTATATCTTTTAATTCTTTTTTCTCACCAATTCACTCTATCTGTTTTTATTTTCACACATCTCTCTGTCTGCTTTTATTCTCACTTATTCTCTATATTCTAACATTATTAATTAAACTTAACAATATTAAGCATAATTAACAGTATTAACTTAGCAGTATTAAGTATAACTAGCAGCACTAATTATACTTAGCAGCAAAAACTTAAAGTTACCAGCACTAACTTAAATTTCCATCCTTAGCAGCTTTTGCATTCCATTCCAATCATTATTTGTGTATAATCCACTACATATTAACACAATTGTCCTCCCCTCAATAAATACTTCAGAGGTTAAGCGTTCTAATACTTGCAATCAGATATTGAAATCTGTTAACATCAAATGCTTTTGTGAGCAAATCTACAACATTCTGATCTATGTGAATTTTGATCATCTGAATAAGCTTCTTCTCATAAGAATCTCTGATAAAGTGATGCCTAATCTCAATGTGCTTTGTCTTTGAGTTAAAAACAAGGTTCTTTACTATGCATATAGTACTCTCATTCTCAATATGAATCTTAGTCTGCATAAAGTTATATCCATAATCCAATAATTGATTTTGGATCCAAAGCACCTGTCCATAGCAATTTGAAGCAGCTATATACTCAGCTTCAGTTATGGAATTAGCAACTATAGTCTGCTTCTTGCATTGCAATGAATCAATCACACTAATTTGACAACCTCCTGTATGACTTTCCTATCTTAAGCTTGCTTTTTCCTGCATATCACTGTTAGGTATATGCCACCAAATCAAAAGGTGAATCCTTGAGATACCAAAGGGCCAATTTAGGTTGACCTTTTATGTCTCTAAAGATCCTTTTCACAGCATGAAGATGTGAACTTTTAGGATTAACTTGGAATCTTGCACAAGCACATACTGGAAACATAATATCAGGCCTTGAAGAAGTTAAATACATCAATGATCCAATCATGGATCTATACAAATGTTCATCTACATCTTTACCATCTACATCTTTGAGCAAAGGCTTATGGGTTTCCATGGGTGTGTTTGCTATTTTGACATCACTAAAGCCAAATTTCTTCAAAATCTCTGTCACATACTTGTCTTGACTTATAAAAATCCCATCTTCTTTATGCTTCACTTGCAGTCTTAGGAAGAATGTGAGTTCACCCATAGAGCTTATTTGAAACTTCTTATGCATCATCTTCTCAAATTTAGTGCATAATGACTTCTTTGTAGAGCCAAAAGTGATATCATCTACGTACACTTGAACTAACAGAATATCACCTTTGTTCCCTTTGATAAATAAAGTCTTGTCTATCTTTCCTCTCTGAAACCCATTGTCTAATAAATAAGTTGACAAGGTTTTATGCCAAGCTCTAGGAGCCTAATGCAGTCCATAAAGTGCTTTTTCTACTTTGTATACTCTGTCAGGAAAGTCTGGGTCTTCAAATCCTGGTGGTTGACAAACATAGACTTCCTCTTTAATCTTACCATAAAGAAAAGCACTCTTGACATCCATTTGATACACCACAAAGTCTTTAAATGAGGCATAGGCTAAGAATAACCAAATTGCTTCAATTCTGGCAATAGGAGCAAAAACCTCATCATAGTCTATTCCTTCTTCTTGTGTGTATCCTTGTGTAACCAATCTTGCTTTATTATTAATCACAATACCTCTTTCATATTTCTTGTTCCTGTACACCCATTTAGTACCAATGGCCCTTTTTCCATTAGGTAAATCCATCAAGGTCCAAACCTGTTGTAACTTGAACTACAGAAGCTCCACTTGCATAGCTTCTATCTAGCTTAGATCTTTTAATGTTTGGATTACCTTCTTGGGCTCTTCTTATGATAAGAAACATGTAAACAGACAATTCTAAAAGTCTTTATAGTTAGTCCTCTGCTATACTGAACTAAACATAGCATGTTCAGTCACACTCTTTGTCATTCTTCTTGTTTGAGGTGCTGAATTCAAATCTCTAATAATTTGTTCAATTGGATGATCTTTATGAATTCTTGTAGTTGGAATAGGATTGACATGCATAAACAATCTAAATTGTAACACCCCCAAATTGGGTCGCAGCGGAATAAGGGTCCGGGGCGTGTTACTTCTCAGATCAATAACACAAGATATATATAGAACGACCAAAAAGTCATTTTAAAACTGATACATTAGATTTAACAAATGTTTGATACAAATAGCCCGAAGCTTTAACTTGTTCATTGTTATTATTACAAAGATACTGGTTCATAACACATGAGTCTCCCAAAACATAATGCAACCATATCTTTAGCATGACATCCCAAAACAAAATCACCAATGTATCCTTGGCACCTTATGCTTACTAATCTCCTGAAAAACATTGCTTTAAAACGTCAACAATAATGTTGGTGAATTCATAGGTTTGATAAATCATATATTGTAGGACCACAAGATTTCCCAAGTGTATGATAATGCAACAGATGCAGACATCATATAAATGTAATTACGTTGCCCTAAGCTCATGACACTGAAGCTTGACATAAATGAATACCATATAAATGGCCTACATTGCCCGTGATGATGTTCTAACCCGCAACATCCTATGTTCAACATGGTATACGTTCGTTTGCCCAGTGATAGCTAATCACCCGAACGGGGATGTCAATCCCAATAGATCTATTCATAACATTCGCGCTCATAATCCAGTAATTGACAGTTCATGATAATGGGCTCAAATTGGGTTATCGCTACTTAGGCAAACTCGTAATCATATCATAAAAATTAACCACTTGTGTCCAGTTATAAAACAGTGCATGTTTTCCACCCCAAAACTTTGTAAAAACAAATCATGTAAAACAGGGGGCTATGACTCACCTTGAGTTACTGATAATCCAACTATCACAGATAATGCGTCACGCAAATCGTTAGATGCAACCTATTTAAATTAAGGTCGTATAAGTGCTAAGCATGGTAATTAACATCTACCATATACAATTCTACATAGCTAGATCACCATCGCTAAATTAATTATTGGTAGAATTGGGTTAATAAGTTAAAAACGTTTATAAATTACTGTTTTAGTAAAACTGGCGTGACTTTACGCGTTTCAATCCGTTTAGGAGTTTTCTTACGCTTACGTATTTTCTATTAAGTCGAGTTATTAAACTTTGGACATTTTCAAATTTTTGGTACTACTGGTGAACATAACTTTTAACTGTTCACAAGGGTTGAGGGCCAGATCATAAGTTATACTCTATCGATTTTGTTGTCGTAATACTTGTAAAGCGTCGTATTATCTTCGCTATAAGCTCCGTTTTTAGCGATTCCTATCGAGTCACGTTCTCATGTAATTCAACAGTTTTTATTGACTTTATAAGGTTTAAAAAATAAAAGTTTTCTTCTGTCATGAATAGTAACTTTTCTATAAAAATATTTTTATAAAAGTATTACATATTTCGTAAACTCGCGAAATTCATAACACCTTCGATATTAATTTAAAATTTTTGTTCTTAGCATTTTTGGAAGTTCTAAAAGTATGTGTAATTCTGTCAAGAAATACAAACTAGCTATTTTTTATAGTTTTTATAAATTGTTCTATAAAAATTCTTTTATAAATCCGTTTATTTATCGTATAACTTGTTTTTACCATAACTTTTTCGTTATTTATCCGTTTTTCAAGTTTCTTACATTCCCGGATTCTCTATGAGAGTAGTAAATTTTATACAACATAAAAGTAGATATGTTTATAATTCGAATTTTTGGATAAAACATTGATATGACTTTATTAAGTCTAATTTAAACCTTTGTTTTTATAACTTTTTAACTTTGTAATATACCACAAGTCTTATATACCATATATGTTATATGTCATACATATATTAAAGTCCATTAGTCCATCATTGTCCTCATATGTCCAAATTACCAAGTCCATAATAATACTTTTAAACCATAAATTTCATAAGTAACCTTTAATCACTATTTTATACATAACCATTTTTACACATAAACCATGGGTGTACAAAAGTTATTCTTCCAATATAACCTTATTTTAGTGTTCATATAACTACCAAAAAGTCCATAAACAAATTAACATCCATTATGCCATACTTTTTACTTGTAACATTTAAGAAGCCTTTAAAACCTTAATTTTGTACATACACCTTTTTATGCTTAACCAAGAGTATAAATACTTATGTTTCCATTTTAACATTAAGTATAAACTACAAATCTTATGAATAAGTATAACAAAATAATGACAACAAGTAAAAACATTAAACATGTTTAAAAAGGTCCTAATGGTGATTTTGCTAAGTAAACATCATATATACATATAATCATGAAAATGAAAAGATAAAGGTTTTAGGTAACCTTAGTGATGATGTATGATGATGAAAAATGTGTGCTAAACCCTTGTTTAGACTTTAAACCAAAGCTTGCAACTTTCCAAAACCCTAATCCAACTAGAAACCCTAATCTTCCTTTTCTTGTTTCCACACTTGCAAATGGTTAACCAATACTTCAAAACACCTTGAGGTATCTTAGATATGATGTAGGTATGTATATAAATGTGGTAGAAAATTTTGTATGGATTATTTTAGGGAGGGGTTGTGAGCCGTGGGCTATAAGGGGTAAAATGGGAGAGTATTTTGAGTTTCTTTGCTAAGTGTTATGAGAATAGATGGCTTATTACTTGTATGCATGTATATATGATATAAGACTAGTCAAGGAGACATAGTGAGAGTCTTTAGGAAGTCCATGGTCTTAGTCCTTGGTCAAAGTTTGAAGAAATTGAATACATGTTCCCTAATAGTTGAGGTTATCCCATGAAAACTAGGAAATGTGTTTTCTATGCTAATTTCTTTGTGTCTTTGGTTCCATATCCGGCCATATAGAGACATATACGATATGTTTTTCTAAAATTTGAGTATTGGGTATAAATGTGGGTTTTTGTTGAACCGTAGAAAAGTTTTGGTGGTTCCGGGAATGCCTAATCGCAATTTATCACGAAACGAAATCAATTTACGCAACCAATAAAAATAAAATAAACAAAGTTAATAATTATCATCAAAATAATTACTTAACACTTGCTTGATGTAAACATTTAATTGTTTGACGCCCGTTTACATTGAACGCTAATTTTTAGCGTACGCGATTTAACTTAACGTTTATGATTTAAAGCAAACGCGTACAATACAAAAGATAAATAGTAGATTTATCGACATCATCAATGACTTGAAAACACGGGGTGTTATAGACTTCCCCCGTTAAACGAGCCTTGTCCTCAAGGCTCACGATGCAGCACTTGACGACGGTGCGGTCCATGGTGAAGAGGAGTTGTATTCCTTCTTGAATTGGGTCTTCACAACGTTTCCCACGATGAACTCAGGACCTCTCCTTGGAGTCCAACCAAACCGTGATTAATGGAATGTGGCTTCGCGTTCAACCAGTTTAACTTCACGGTCCCATGATCTCAACAGGTTTCCTCCACAAACAGAAGCGTGTCATCAAAATGAATTCATCCAACGAAACGGCAACGGTTCATCGACATAACACTTTTTTTTAAGTTAGATACATTAAATGATATTGGAACCACTGCTTAGTTTCTTCTGGAAGCTCGAGTTTGGTCAGCAACCTCTCAAACCTTTCTACCACCGTTGAAAAGGTCCAACATACCTGGGTTTAACTTCCCCCACCGTTTGCCAAAACATACGACCCCTATTCCAAGGGCGATAACTTTAAGCAAAAACTATAACCCGACTGAATTCCAATCGGTTTACGTCTTCAGATCGGCGGTAACTCTTCTGTCAATCATAGACGGCTTGCATCCTTTGCTTGATTTGGACGATTTTCTCAGTCGTCTCTTGAATTAGTTCTGGACCGAGGATTTGAGCTTCTCCAACTTCGGTCCAACAAACAGGTGAACGACACTTTCGACCATAAAGTGCTTCGAATGGTGCGGCCTTGATGCTAGCGTGATAGCTATTGTTATAAGAGAATTCAACTAACGGTAAGTGATTAACCCAACCTTTTCCGAAATCGATCACGCAAGCACGCAGCATATCCTCGAGAGTTTGAATTGTCCTCTCGCTTTGCCCGTCTGTTTGTGGATGGTACGCAGTACTCATATCCAAATTAGTACCTAAAGCATTCTGAAGTGACCTCCAGAAGTTGGATGCGAACCTCGGGTCGCGATCACAAATGATTGAAACAGGTATTCCATGCCTCGTGACAACCTCCTTTAGGTATATTCTTGCAAGTTTATCCATAGGATCAGTCTCTCTTATTGGTGTGAAAATTGCAGACTTAGTGAGTCGGTCAACAATCACCCAAATGGTGTCGTAGCCTTGCGACGTCTTAGGGAGCTTTGTGACAAAATCCATAGTGATGTTGTCCCACTTCCATTCAGGTATCTTGGGTTGTACTAACAATCCTGATGGCCTTTGATGTTCGGCCTTGACTTTAGCACAGGTCAAACACCTGCTAACATAGGTGGCGATGTCGGCTTTCATATTGGGCCACCAATATAGCTTCTTCATATCTTGGTACATCTTGTCGGAACCCGGATGTATAGAGTATTTTGATTTGTGGGACTCGTGCATGATCACAGTCTGCAAATCGCCATAACAAGGTAGCCAACTCCTGCCATTGAGGCATAGAGTTCCATCCACACGGGGTTCCAACTTTTCCGTCCTAATCGCCTCTAGATTTTTAGCATTTTCAACCAACAATCCTCCAACATCTTCGTTCTTGATGTTCTCTGGTTTTCGTGCTTCAGTCTGAGCATTCAAGATTTGTTTGGGAAGATCCAAGCCAATAGTCATGACTAAGGCTCGAACTCTTAATGGTTGATCTCTCTCCTTCCTGCTTAGAGCATCAGCAACAACGTTTGCCTTTCCCGGGTGACAACGAATCTCACAATCGTAATCACTGAGCAACTCTAACCAATGACGTTGCCTCATGTTCAACTCTTTCTGATTAAGAATGTGTTGTAGGCTTTTATGATCAGTAAACACTGTGCACTTGGTTCCATACAGGTAGTGCCTCCAAATTTTGAGAGCGAACACTACTGCTCTAAGTTTCAAATCATGAGTCGTATAATTCTTCTCATGAATCTTCAGTTGGCGTGATGCATAAGCAATCACCTTTTCTCTTTGCATTAACACAGCGCCCAAACCCTTCTTTGAAGCATCGCAGTATGCGATAAAATCTTCGCTTCCTTCAGGTAAGGCCAGGATTGGTGCACTGCACAACTTCTGCTTTAACAGTTAAAAGGCTGCTTCTTGTTTATCACCCCACTCAAACTTGACCTTCTTCTGGGTGAGCTTGGTCATTGGTTTAGTGATCTTCGAAAGCCTTTTGATGAATCTCCGGTAATACCCAGCAAGACCTAAAAATTGACGAATCTCCGTTGGTGACTTAGGAGATGCCCAATCTTTAATGGATTTGATCTTGGCGGGATCCACGTGAATACCCTTACTATCAATCATGTGACCTAGGAACTGTACTTTAGGAATCCAAAATTCACATTTGGAAAACTTGGCATACAACTCCTCTTTCTTAAGCAATTCCAAGATTAGCTTAAGGTGCTCTTCGTGCTCTCGCTTGTTCTTTGAATATATTAGAATATCGTCAATAAAGACAATCACGAATTTATCCAGATATGGTTTGCACACCCGATTCATAAGGTCCATGAATACGGCATGTGCGTTTGTCAAACCAAACGGCATAACTTGAAATTCATAATGGCCATAACGGGTCAATGTCTTCTTCTCGAACCCTCAGTTGGTGATAACCCGACCTTAGGTCGATCTTCGAGTAGACACTCGACCCTTAGAGCTGATCAAATAAATCATCAATTCTTGGGAGCGGATAACGGTTCTTCACCGTTAGTTTATTCAATTCCCGGTAATCAATGCACATCCGGAATGATCCGTCTTTCTTCTTGACAAACAAGACCGGAGCTCCCCAGGGTGAGGAACTAGGTCTTATAAAGCCTTTGTCAGATAGTTCTTTTAGTTGCTCCGACAACTCTTTCATTTCAGAAGGTGCCAATCGATAAGGCGCCCGAGCTACGGGTGCAGCACCAGGTACCAAATCGATTTGGAATTCCACTTGTCGAGTCGGAGGAAGACCCGGCAAGTCCTCAGGAAAGACTTCAGGAAAATCTCGAACTATTGGTACATCCTCAAGTCGCTTCTTCTCCGACTTGTCTTCAACCTCATTTGTAGTGACATGTGCCAAAAAGACTGGACATCCTTTTAGCATGTATTCTTGTGTTTTGGAGTACGAGATAATGTGTAGACGAGCCTCGTGTCCCTGGTTGCTTTCGTCACCGTGAACAATTAATGTTTCATTTCCCCAGGGGATACGAACGATCTTCTCGGCACACACAATGATTGCTTGGTACTTTGCCAACCAATCCATCCCAATTATAGCGTCGAAACTACCAAGTTCTACGGGCATTAAATTTATGTTGAATGGGTGGTTTAGGAGATTTAATGTGCAACCCCTAAGGATAGTGTTTAACCCAATTATCCTCCCGTCAGCTAGTTCGACATCATAATAGTGATCTAAGGTAGATGGCGTGATATCCATTTGGGAACTAAATGTAGTAGACACAAAACTCCTATCGGCACCAGTATCAAATAATATAGAAGCATAGCGGTTGTTGAGAAGGAACGTACCCGTCATGATATTGGAATCTGGGTTTGTCCCTGCACGTCCCACCACATACACTTTGGCTGGAGCCCTGTCATTACCAACTTGATTTCCACGGTTTTTGTTGTTCTTCAACTTTGGGCATTCCCTCTTGAAGTGTCCTTGAACTCCACACTTGAAGTTCTGGCCTGACCTAGCGCCCCTCTGATTGTTAGCATTGTTGGCATTTCCCGCACTCCTACAATCACGAGCAAAATGGCCAACTTTGTTGCATTTGTGGCATTTTGGAGCACACGGACCGTCGTGGTGATAGTTGCATTTAGCGCATAGGGGTTTAGATCCCCCGTATGGCTTCTTTTCACCAGTCCCTGCAGTATAGGCCCTGCCAGTGTTCTGCCTCTTGTTCTGTTGTTGTTGGTTTTGATTGTTTCGGGAAGTGTTTTCAAACTTCCTTTTGTTCTCAGCCTGTCTTTCATAAATGGAGCTGACTTTCTTATCCATTAGTTTAGTGGCCATTTCAACAGCCTCTTGCCTGCTGCCACCCGTTCCCGAAGTATGGCTGTCATCGCCATTCCTGTTTGCATCACGTGCTGCCAAAGCGGCAGTGACACCTTGGTCAATCATTGCCTGAAGTTGGGCATTAGTGACTGATGTGGTGGTGGTTGCTGTTGGGGCTGGGGTTGTTATGACCGGTGTTGACCTTGTGGCTCGTTTTGGTGCCATTTTCTTCAATTACAAGGAAATACAATACCCGTTAGATTTCATAAAATCATAACCATGACATGACATATACATGATGAATAAAGTGAGATCACATCACACGGTGAAATATACAACTGAATTGTAATCAACAATGATATAACCAAATCGACATTCATTCATACACAAATTCGATTACAGACATGACATAATACAACCATTCCATATATAAATTGGAAAACATACATGAATGGTTCAGATACAAAATTATCATAATGCTTAGGTTACAAAATAAACATAACAACCTAAAGCCTTACTAGCTGGGATTAAACCTGTAATACTTAGCAGGCTATATACAAAATGACTAGCCATAACATGATCTAATCTATGAACTGCTACTAGCCTCCTCTGGCAGCTCTGGTTGTGCAGGACCTCCAACGGGTCCCTGTTATCCCTGTAGTGCGGTAATATGTCCCTGTAGTGTTGTCACCTGTCACTGTAGTGTGGTCACATGTCCCTGTAATGACTGCATCACTGTCAATGTCTATATAAGTTGCTGTTGTCGGGTACGATCAGCTGTCCTCAACTCTCTCATCTCTGCAGATCTCCTATGGTCTGCCTTCAGCATCTCTGAAGTCAAAGCCTGTCTCCTGCGATCAGCAGCATGCAACTCTTTAATCTTTGACATCTGACTCAGTACGGTAGTGCGCAGTGAGATAACCTCTCCGCGGGTAAGATCACTCACATCCATCGATCGCCTCCAAGCCTCTCGGGATAATCTAGCCTTTGTCTCCATCTGATGACGTATATATGCATGTGCTTGTTTGTCTCTAAACAACATATTAAGCCGACCAGCCAATAGCTGTCTATGACTCTGCTCATCGTCTAACCTCGTATAAATCTCATCTGTGTCTTGCCTAACCATAGTCTCAAATGCTGTCATGTGTCGACCCAACTCCGTGTTAGTACTAACCGGTGCCCCCTGCAGGGTCTCAACTATCTCATCCCACGAGTCGATGATCCCATATCCAACCTCTCTTTCCGAATCACGCCTGATCTCCCTATCCATAGTAGCTACAAAGCCATTTTCTGCCCTAAGACTTCCAACCGGTCTAGTAGCAGCAGCAGATGAGCTCTCTCCTACCTTGTATCTAGGACCAAGAGCGATACCTAACCTCTTCCGAGGTGGTAAGGTAACCTCGGGTCTGTCCTCCCTATAACTAGCAGAGGGTAGTAGCAATGGTGGTGATGAAGTAGGAACTGATATGGGCAACGGTGGTGGTATCCCTGATGATGGTGCATCTGATCTGGTAGGGGAGAGTATAAAGGGTGGTGGTAATGGTAGAGAATGGGAAGTAGATGCGGCCTCAGCTCTCAGCCGGATCATAGCAGCTCGATAGCCTAATGAATGAATGGGGCTAGGAGGTGGTGCTGGAGATAACACAGATGAGGGTGGTGAAAGTGGTAGTGATGGAGATGGTGGCAGGGGTAGTGGTGGAGAAGGTATCTGCAGAAGTGGTGAAGACCATAGGGAGAGTGGTGATGATGGTAGAGTAGATATAGCGAGAAGTCTGGAAACGTCTACATCAGACCATACTGGTGTAGGTACTGGAGTTGGAATAGAAATCCTAGCTGGCACACGATATGCAGGGTGTGGTGGTGGTGTGGTCGCAGACTCATCAGTCTAGAACGGCTCTGTCTCCTCCGCAGATAGGGCTTGATCAGCAGCTGGTAAAGCAACAATTACGGAGTCGGTAGGAGCTGGGTGCTCCTCCTCCTCCTCATCCTCATCAGCCTCCATGTCAACATCATCATCCTAATCCTCCTTCGATGGCTCATCCTCATCGTCTCCGTCATCTCCTCCATCAACAGGATAGTCAACAGGATCCTCCTCAGGGTCCTCACCGTCATCCTCTTCTGGCTCCGCCTTAGGATCGGACTTTGGGACATAGTTAGGTGACTGAGCAGTGGGTGAGGCATCCTCAGCATATGGCTGATCCTCAGCAACAATCTCATCATCACAAACTGCTCTGGGCTCCTGAACACATAATCTGGCGAAGGTGGTGCCTGCTCTGGCTCCTCAGGGTCAGGCATGTAATCTGGAGAGGGTGGGGCCTAAAGAGCGGCCTCCACGTATGGGTCCTCTGGCATCCAAGGTAGCTCAAGGTACTCGTGATCATCGGCTCTCGGTCATCCTATGTCTGATAAACCCTCAAATGGGCTGTAAACCTCCGTGTATGTAACCCCCGATTCATCTAAATCTAAAATGACTGAATCTAAAAATTTAAAATAGCTTATATTAGTATTTAATATAAGACTCTTATAGTAATATACATTTATATCATAACATGTATATCAATTATGAATGCATCTAGTCCAACCAACTAATGCAACAAGTAGTGTATGCATGAATGTATGCACATATGTATGTCCCGTGTAAAACCCCTTTGTATGAATTCGATGTTTGAAAATGGTTATAGTCCAGCAAAAACATTTGACCTGGTTCTCTATAACCTTGGCTCTTGATACCAATCTGTAACACCCCCAAATTAGGTCGCAGCGGAATAAGGGTCCGGGGCGTGTTACTTCTCAGATCAATAACACAAGATATATATAGAACGACCAAAAAGTCGTTTTAAAACTGATACATTGGATTTAACAAATGTTTGATACAAATAGCCCAAAGCTTTAACTTGTTCATTGTTATTATTACAAAGATACTGGTTCACAACACATGAGTTTCCCAAAACATAATGCAACCATATCTTTAGCATGACATCCCAAAACAAAATCACCAATGTATCCTTGGCACCTTATGCTTACTGATCTCTTGAAAAACATTGCTTTAAAACGTCAACAATAATGTTGGTGAATTCATAGGTTTGATAAATCATATATTGTAGGACCACAAGATTTCCCAAGTGTATGATAATGCAACAGATGCAGACATCATATAAATGTAATTACGTTGCCCTAAGCTCATGACACTGAAGCTCGACATAAATGAATACCATATAAATGGCCTACATTGCCCGTGATGATGTTCTAACCCGCAACATCCTATGTTCGACATGGTATACGTTCGTTTGCCCAGTGATAGCTAATCACCCGAACGGGGATGTCAATCCCAATAGATCTATTTATAACATTCGCGCTCACACTCAGCAATTGACAGTTCATGATAATGGGCTCAATTAGGGTTATCGCTACTTAGGCAACACGTAATCATAAAGTAAAACTTATCCACTTGTGTCCAATTGTAAAACATTGCATGTTTCTCACCCCAAAAACTTATAAAACAAATCATGTAAAACGTGGGGCTATGAACTCACCTTGAGTGAGCGTATGTCAAGTATATCACAGATAATGCGTCACGTAAATCGTCAGATGCAACCTATTTAATTTAAGGTCGTATAAGTACTAAGCATGATAATTAACATCTACCATATACAATTCTACATAGCTACATCACCATCTAATTGTTTTGGTAAAATTGTGTTTAATAAGTTAAAACGTTTATAATTACCGTTTTAGTAAAATTGGCGTAACTTTCGCGTTTTAAGTCCGTTTCTTGCGTTTCTTGTATCCACGCTTTCGTATTAAGACGACGTATAAAAATATGTCATTTTTAGTATTTCATGTTCTCTGATGAACAGTGGTTTTACTGTTCATACGCGTTATAAACTTATTTTTATAACTTAAATTAGCGTAAAACTTGTAAACGTCGTATTTTCTTCGTTATAGCTCCGTTTTTAGCGATTCTTTCTAGCACGTTCTCGTAATTGAAAGTTCTATTTATTTATGAGGTTTACAAAAATAAATGTTTCTGTCATGAACAGTAACTTTTATAAAAATGGTTTTATAAAAGTATTTTTATACATTTTAAGTATATAAACTCGCGTAATTCATAACTTCTTCGTTTTTAATCAAAAAATTATGATTCTTATCATTTTGGAATCCTAGAAATGTGTATAATCTGTTAAAAACATCAAACTTTCTGTTTTGTATAATTTTTATAAAAGTTATTTTATAAACCCGTTTAATTAACGTATAACTCGTAATTAGGTTTTCTTTTTCTTATTAAGCCTTTTTTCGGTTTCTTATTTTTTGGAATCGCGTGAGGTGTATTATCTTTATAAAACATCAAACTCACTGTTTGAAATTCGAAATCCAAACAGCCCCATTATGTTCTATATGTATACTTTTATATAAGGCTTGTTTTATGTACTTTTTACCTTTGTAAATTTACCACAAGTCTTCCACCTCACTTTATATCATAAGTCATATATATAATAAAGTCCATAAGTCCATCATTTGTCCAAATGTTCAAGATCACAAGATTATCAAGTCATTAATATCACATGAAAGCCTAAACCTTCCTTAAGTATACTTTTAACTACAAGTTTATACTTGAACCTTTTTATACTTAACCAAGTGTGTACATCACTTATACTTCCATTATATCATCATTTTAGCATTCATATAACATGAATAAAAGTTCATGAAGCATGATTATCAAGTTATTTACCACACTTTTACTTGAAACTCATTAAGAATTCTTTAAAACCCTAATTTATATCCACACTTTTTATGCTTAAACCAACATGGTACAATACTTCTATGTCCATTTTATCATGATATTAACAACAACATATCATATGTAAAAGTGCACAAATCCATGATTACAAGTAAAAACTCTTTTTACATGTTTAAAAGTCCTAAATGGTGATTTTGCTATGTAAACATCATATATACATATAATCATGAAAATGAAAAGTTAAGGGCTTTTAGTTGACCTTATGATGAGTAATGATGATGAGAAATATGTGCTAAACCCTTGTTTAGACTTTAAACCCAAGCTTGCAAACTTTCAAAACCCTAATCTTCCTTTTTCTTTGATTAACCTCCTTAATCAACCAACCATGCTTCCAAACCTTTTTGTATGACCTTAGATATGTTCCTAGTTACTTGTATAAGTGGTGAAATAAGTTGTAAGAATTGTTTATGTAAAAAGGGTGTTTGGCCGTGGCTTATTAAAGAGAAAAGGGAAAGAAAAGTTGATTTTTGTAAGTGCAAGTGTTGTATGAATGTTATCTCTTGTAAAGGTGCAAGTATTATATGTATAAGCTAGTCAAATGGTCATAAGAAAGTCATAGAACATGTTGAGGGTCTTAAGGAAGAATAGTGGTCAAGACTAGTTTAGGTTTTAATGGTTTGAAGTTGTACAAGACCAAGTGGGAAGAATTGTGTGCTTCTTGTCTCCTAATTGTTGTTGTTGCCGTGGGATAGGGGGAGGGAGTATATGTTGTATTTTCTTGATATTTTGATCATATGATACATTACTTGAAGTTAAAAGTGTGTAGATTTAATACAATGTATATTCTTGTAAGTTGTAAGTGCTAGTTGGTTTCTTTTATTTAATTTTTGACCAACAATGATAACATGAGTAAAGTTTTATAAAACTTTGAGTATTAGGAATAAATATGGGTATTTGTTGAAGCGTAGATAAATTAATGCGGTTCCGGGTATGTCTAAACGTAATTTTATCGCGAAACGTACACAATTTACGTAACCAATAAAATAAAATGAACAATGTTAATAATTATCCTCAAAATAATTACTTAACACTTGCTTGATGTAAACATTTAATTGTTTGATGCCCGTTTACATTGAATGATCATTTTTAGCTTACGCGATTTCACTTAATGTTTACGATTTAAATCAAATGCGTACAATACTAAAAATACATAGTGGATTTATTGACGACATCAATGACCCTAAAACACAGGGTATTATAAATAAAGAATTTCCATTGTGGGGAAAAGAATGCCTTATAGAATGTAAGCTTCTGTGAATGTTTTTTAATCCCCATCTTTGTAAGTTCGTTAAAAATGATAGCATTTGGCAAGCAATCCATACCTTCCTCATCATCAGTTGAAGGTCACTTCTAATAGATGCTTCAGTAACAATTATCTTCTTCCCATCCACTCGGGCTTGTAACTACACTTCCCCATTGATAGTTTTCACCTTTGCAGTAGCCCAGAATTGTTCAATGCACGAAGTATAGATATTGGGATTGATCGTAAGTGCATATTTGATAGTGTGTGCATTAAGAAAATCCACTATCTGCTCAAACCCTTCACTTTCAGCGGGTTTAGCCAAAAGCGCGACTAAATTGTGAGTATCAACAAACTGTAGGGTCGTCATTGTGTTGGGTTTTGATGATGAATGATGAAATTGAGTTAGGGTTTGTGATTAAAGAGTATATGATTAAATGAAATCGATTAAATGAGTGAATGAAACCCTTAATCGAAGTATTTATGAAACTACCCTCAACAGCATTAACGTTCACTAGCAGTTGTAAGTTATGCCTAGCAGCATTAACTTTCCTCAGCAGTAGTAAGTTTATGCCTAGCAGCATTAACTTTCCCTAGCAGCATTAACTTTGAAACACCAGCATTAACTCCAATTCTATTCTAATCAGCTTTTCCATCATCAGATTAACATTTAGCTCACAAAAACTCTTTGTCTGTTTTTAATTTCTCTCAATTCTTTTTACTCACAATTCTCTCTTTCTATTTTTAAACAATTCTCTTTTTGTTTTTCAAGTCACAAATTCTCTCAATTCTTTTACTCACCAAATTACTCTTTCTGTTTTACACATCTCTCTTTCTATTTTTATTCTCACCAACTCTCTCAATTCTTTTTCTCACAATTTTCATAATGTTAATTATACCAGCAGTATTAAGTATAACTAACAACATTAACTTAGCATTATTATGTATTAGCCGCACTAATTATACTTAACAGCAAAAACTTTTAATGACATGAATAACAGTACTAATTCATACAAAACTCTACAAAAACATAAAGAGATAAAAGATTTTAGAGATTTAACATTCCAATACTAGCAATCAAATATTGAAATCTACTTACATCAAAAGCTTTTGTAAGCAAATCTGCAACATTTTTGTCAGTATGGATTTTGACCATTTGAATCAATTTCTTTTCACTGCAATCTCTAATGAAATGATGTCTGATCTCTATATGCTTTGTTTTTTAATGAAAAACAGGATTTTTAATTATGCAAATAGTACTGTTATTATCAATAAAGATTTTGGTATGCAAGAAATTATACCCATAATCAAGTAATTGATTCTGAATCCAAAGCACTTGTCCACAACAACTTGAAGCAGCTACATATTCAGCTTCTGTTGTGGAATTTGCAACCACAGTCTGTTTCTTGCACTGCCATGAAATCAATCTACTTCTAAGAAATTGACAACCTCCTGTTGTAGACTTCCTATCCAAGCTTGCTCCAGCATAATCACTATCAGTGTATGCTACCAAATCAAAAGGTGAATCTTTTGGATACCAAAGACCCAATTTTGGTTGACCTTTTAAGTACCTAAAGATCCTTTTTACAGCATGAAGATGTGAAATCTTTGGGTTGACTTGGTATCTTGCACAGGCACACACTACAAACATAATATCAGGTCTTGAAGAAGTAAGATACATCAATGAACCAATCATTGATCTATATAAATGAACATCTACTTCTTCACCATCTTCATCCTTGAGCAAAAGCTTTTGAGTTTCCATAGGTGTGCTTGCTGTCTTGACATCAGTAAAACCAAATTTCTTCAAAATCTCAGTCACATACTTGTCTTGACTGATAAAAATCCCATCATTCTTCTGCTTTACTTGCAGTCCTAAGAAGAATGTGAGTTCACCCATAGAACTCATCTGAAACTTCTTATGCATCATCTTCTCAAACTCAATGCATAATGACTTCTTTGTAGAGCCAAAAATGATATCATCTACATACACTTAAACTAACAGAATATCACCTTTGTCCCTTCTGATAAACAAAGTCTTGTCTATCTTTCCTCTCTGAAACCCATTGTCCAACAAATAAGTTGACAAGGTTTCATACCAAGCTCTGGGAGCTTGATGCAGTCCATAAAGTGCCTTTTCTACTTTGTATACTCTGTCAGGGAAGTCTGGATCTTCAAATCCTGGTGGTTGACAAACATAGACTTCCTCTTCAATCTTACCATAAAGAAAAGCACTCTTGACATCCATCTGGTACACCACAAAGTCTTTAAATGAGGCATAGGCTAAAAATAGCCTAATTGCTTCAATTCTTGCAACAGGGGCAAAGACTTCATCATAGTCAATCCCTTCTTCTTGTGTGTACCCTTGAGCAACCAATCTTGCTTTATTTTTAATCACAATTCCTCTTTTATCTTTTTTATTCCTGAAGACCCATTTAGTCTGTCGGTAACGAATAAATCACTTCACTTCATATTAAGAACAAGCAATTATGATTAGGAGATGAGAAGAATTTTAGAGAGAGAGAATAAGAGAAAATGGAAGGATTACTTGCAAATGAAAAGTTACAAATGAACCAACACCCTCTCCATCCTTGGAGAGGGGTATTTATAGTTAAGACTAAAAGGCTTGCATGCCTTTAGTAATTCTACAGGCCGGGCTCGGGTTTACTTGGGCTTTCGCCCGATACACGTGACCGATTAGATTACAAATAAGAGCCCGTTTACCCGTCTAGCCTATTACAACGTATATTAATTTAGTGACCGAGACCTAATATAATTATGAACGAACTTCCATTGTTCGACTCAATATTTTGAGGCTAACAATCTCCCCCAAAGTGAGTTCATTGTGACACTCCTTCGTGAGATCAATGAGATTGCTTTTGTCGTTAAGCTCTTGTGATCTTTGTCTCTGTCTACGTTGTAGGCTTGTTCCTTCATGCTTTGTGATCTTTGATCTTGAGCCTTTGTCATTGTCTTTAGACTTTGTCTTTTCTGTCCGAGATCTTTAAATCTTTATCCTTCCGTCTTGATCGTCTTTGCCACCTTGCGATCTTGTGTCTTGACCAACATGCTCATACTTTGCATCATCTTGAAAGCTTGCTAACAATCTCCCTTGATAGACTTGATATCTTTGAAGGAAGATCTTGTATATCAGAGTTTGTGCGGAAGTCTTTGTCTTTAATTCTTGAGCTTTCATGATTCTTGAATCTTGATGCTTATAGAATGTCTTTGTAGTTTGAGCATGAGCATGTGGTAATGAATCCGACTTTAGCTGGAATGAGGCATCACCATCTCCATCTTTATGTATCCTGAAATAAAATAGTTAGCAATAAAGCGGGTGGACGAATATGGCTTTGTCATTCGTCCGGATTTGGTTAGATTAACCTCCG
Source organism: Tanacetum coccineum (assembly GCA_026074375.1). Classification (NCBI taxonomy): domain Eukaryota; kingdom Viridiplantae; phylum Streptophyta; class Magnoliopsida; order Asterales; family Asteraceae; genus Tanacetum; species Tanacetum coccineum. The sequence goes on from BQNB010076998.1 coordinate 28,202, forward strand.
GTTCTGTAGGACCGTTTTATAGTATAAATATTGTACCTGTGATCAGGTAGATTCAAAGAATCTCCTTGACAGGGTTTCCAGCTCAAAGCGTAGGATCTTCTAACACAGATGTATTAGATTTGCCATGCTTGCTAGTTCTCATTACCGGAACGTCTCAAAGCAGACAACACGGTAAGAGTGAATCAGATAGTTACTATCTTTCTGATTATGTCGTCAATTCATTTACTGGACCTTTATCGATATCCAGTTGACACAAGCTTGATTCATATAGAATCTCGCAAGTCACCTACCGCAGTGCTGTTTGATGATGACACTAGAAGGATTTCCATTCGTCATTGTGAATACTAAAGAGTATCACTCTGAATGTTCTGGCAGAATCACAAGGATAATGCGTAGGACTCTTGTCAACAGCTTGTGAACTTAATGATGTTCAACAAGTGTTTGTCATGGAATGTGTCCTAATGAGATTTATTTGATGATCTCTTGGCTCTAGACTCGATTAGTGCGTTTTGGTTTTTAGTAATCGGAGGCTGGAGCAGACTGCCACCTATTCAATATTAACTAACTCGGAGTGAGAAAGTCAATAGAAGTCGTGTGTATCTCCGTGACAAATGAGACAAGTTTCTTTTGAGAGAAACCCGAATGGCTGGGAAGGGTTGTGCATTGCATCACTGGGTCCATGATGTCGTCTTCAATGTCAGCAATCAACATTGTGATTCTGACAGCATATGTATTGACCCGGTTTCTGCCTAAGTTGTGTGGAGGGCTTCTTTCTTTTCACCCTTTATCCATACATTTCTTTTTAATTCTTCAACCCCTTCAATGCTTACCAAGACGTCATTACTAACACCTTGTTGTGATTGTTCCAGTGTTAGCTCAATCTTAGTCGGCATTCTTCCCTTATACACATTCATCTCCAATCATACCTAAGGACTGCTATTTCTAACTATGGAGTGTCCTTGGGTAGATCCCTCCGGTTCTGGTTGGATCATAGGACAAATACCTAACCTTACCACCTTATGACTTCAGAATCGTCGTGAAATAAGATGTTGTAGGGTATGAGATCGTAACCATAAAACCTTTTTCGAAGAGTATCAAGCACATTGAGTCGATAAGATCACTTATTATTTTCAAGATCACATTTTAAATACATTTCTCCCCTTATTTTAAATACTAATTCACTTAGTTTTTGAAATACTTTGTGATTAAAATTTGTCTTGAAATACCATGGGGAAAACTTTTACATAGCATGAATTACATGGAACATGAACTTGCTCCCCCTCAATTTTACATATGTTTGACACCAAAAACAGTGATACCAAGTTGTAAAATGAATATAAAATTGAGGTTGAACACTTAGTCATCTTATAACTATCATTCTATTTAATTGTCATTATTATCTTGTTGTTATTAAGAGACTTTTTGGGAATGGTTTGAATACATAAGAATGGTCGTGAGATGATGTATCCAAACTCATTAAACTTTGTTTTTCGAAAAACTCCCCCTTGAAAGATGGAGTGTTGAACACACAATTTTGAAAGATTATGAATTGTCAGTGAGAAATTCTTGAAAAATTGTGTTCAACATTTTGAAAAACATCATGTTAGAAGACTTCTCTTGTAAGCGCACTTATGCGTACACTTTCCTTTGTCGTTTGGGACCGAGTTGCAATCTGAGAAAGATTACAAGTCATAAAGAAAAATAGAAATGACATGTTTTGAAAGCATTTGAAACTCTTGCTTGAACTTCATTTACACACCCGTGTCAATATTAATCAACATTTCTAGGTATGTAAATCGATTCTAAGAGACATGTTGAGAAGATTCTTTTTGGAAATTTTTGATTTTCTGATTTTGTATTTTCTTTTTGAAATTTTATATTTTTGTATTTGGTTTTTCTCAAAAATATTTACATGTTTTCCTCAGCATTGACATTTGTTGGTGGATTAATCGGTTCTAATTTAGGGTGAATATTCGTTGTAGGTTGTGTGTCATGTTGTTGAAGATTATCAGAGAGAGTGGAAGACTTTGACACACTTGAATTTCATGCATTGAATTATTCTTCGTACATCAGACTGAATAGTAATTCTAACTCTTGTTGTGATGTAGCTGTCTTGTCTGCTGGAGGAACAACGTTTGGAACCAGCTTTGAACTTGACTGTTTACTGTTGTGGTCTTGATTTACGAGTTCTGAACTGTTATGATCAGAAGTCATTGCTTGTTCATCAGATCTGAATTCTTTGAAGCCCTGGTTTCTGAGATATCAGTCTTTTCAGCAACCAAACTCTGAGTCCTTCCTTTTTAGGATTGAAAGATGTACCTGCACTTAAGCTAAGAGTACCTGTACTGACATCAAGAGTTTGTTCACATTCATATTGGTTAGTGATATCTTCATTTGAACCATTTGTGGGTTCACTGTCAACCTTGGTTGTGCTAAAGGCGAATATCTTTCCAGTAAGAACCCATCTAAGACCAACAGTGTTGAAAATTTTACCCGTCGCTTTCCACCTAAGACAAGATCTAGGAGTCATTATTTTCTCATGCACAGTGGTAGTCTTTTTGTTTGAAAACCTATGTCCTGTAGGGATCTGTCTTTCTGGTATATTTGCCATACTTATTTGCTCTACGGGTTTGTATCTTTTTGTTGTCTTATGGGATGGTACCTTAGCAAGTGAGTTGACTTCATTCAGGAATTTTCTTACACAAGAATCATGATTTGCATTAAAGACACATTTCTAACATGTCGAGCAAACAAAATGTTTGGAGTCAGAAAAATT
>BQNB010076999.1:2921-27886 GCA_026074375.1 Tanacetum coccineum
AAAGTTTTAACAATCAATCAAATCTTAAAGGATTGGTGTCCAACTTCATGGCATCTCAAGACACTAGATTGTCTAAGTTTGAAGCCGATTTCAAACAACAACAAAGCGAGATGACCAACAAAATTCACACAGTCTTGAAGGCCATCATTGATCGAATAACGAGAACACTCCCAAGTGACACGGTCAAGAACCCAAAATTGAATGTTAACTCTACCTCTCTAGTTTTGTCTGCTCGTTCTTACCCAATGGAAGATCCCCAGTGCTCATCTCATCCTCCTAATTCGATCAATGCTGTCAAAACTTGTTCCAAAGAGATAAACCATTCCCAAAAGGACCAACTACAAATGGTCACGGAAATTTAAACACGTAAAAGTGAAGAACTCGAGCAAACTTTAGAAGATGAATTCAAGGATTTGCATCTTAATCTACCAGTTCTCGAAGTCCTAGCTCATGCTCCAATGTATAATGCAATTTTAGACAAATACGTGGAGAGCTTAGAGCTAGGCGAAAATGGGTCCACATTTATCCAAGGCGAAATGCCTAAAAGGATGGAAGACCCTGGATTATTTACTCTACCTTGTAGACTAGGGGATTCCAAACCTTTTGATACCTTAGCTAATTTAGGGACTTCTGTGAACATAATCTCGTTATACCTCTTCAAAAAACTCAAGACTATTAGAGGAAACTGACCATGTTTAAGGTTAGCAGATGGAACCAAGTCTTATCCTGTTGGAATTGTTAGAGATGTAGAAGTCCACACAGGAAGACTAAAACTCTTAAACGAATTTTACGTAATCGACATGAAGAAGGACCCCGAAACCCCTTTACTAGTAGGAAGAGGATTCCTAGCAATCGCCAATGAAGTTATAGATTGTAGGAAAGCCAAAATAGCAGTAGGAGAAGGGATCACTATATCAATATTCGGTGTAAAAGGAATCAAACTAGGTAAAGAGGAGGCACCCTATTGGACCACATTAGGAAAAAGGGAGTCATACAAACCACGACCTAGTTCAGATGGCGTGGGTGCTCGAACCCCTTATTATGGTAAGAAGGAAAAAGGAGATTCTTTTGAATTCTACCTGGTCACATGCAGTATTTATACTGATTAATGGGGAACTGTGATTATTGCAACCGTATTCGACGAAGTGACAAAGACACTTTCGTCCATAATGTTGTTTATTACTAACCTATACATGCAGGTTTTCTCGACGGTAGTAGCAACTAGTCCATGACGAGTCAGATTCACTGCCACATGCTCATACTCGATCAACAAATGTAAAGACATGATGAAAGCTCAAGTACATGATACAAAGTCTTTCGCTACTCTAATGTCAAAAGTCTTCCTTGAAGTCAAGAAGTATTCAAGATAAAGCATTTCAAAGGAGACAAAGCTTTCAAGACAAAGAGAAGTATGAGCATGTTGGTCCAGAAGTCATAAGTTCACAAGAAGGTAAAAGATCTTAAGATGATGAAGGGATTATGTTTGACTGATGATCTCAAGAAGCTCAAGATCACAGGCAAGACAAGCTAATGGAATAAGCTCAAGCCTAAAGTCAAAAGATCACTACATATTTCACAAGATAGAGACAAAGTTCAAGACTACGAGCAAGATTAAAGACATCTTTAGAATGTTAAGCTTATATTTTGGTAAAATCGAGTGACCTCCCTTAGAGGGAGATTGTTAGAAATTAAGAAAAGACTCGGTGACATAATAATTGTATTTCGTAGCTCGTAGTCAATCGGTGTGTAAAAGTTAAGCTAATCGGGTCAACATAAGGCTTTCCTGATGTTGACCACGCCCCTATGTAACTATAAATACACTCTCCTTCCATGAAGAGGATGTAATATAATATTACATGTTTCTTTCTCTCTCTAAGTGATCATCCACTCCCCTTTCCCTCTCTAGATTTTCTTTTTACTTCTCGCGTGATTTATGTGATTTGATATTCTACAATAGGGTGTTAGTCGGGTCGGGTTCGAGTCCATTCGGGTCAGGTCAAAGTCGGGTCAAAACTAAAAATTTCATACCCGAACTCGACCTATTTGAATTCGGGTTACTCGGGTTCAGGTCTATTCGGGTTCTGGTCTACCCGAATATGGGTAAAATGTAAAAAAAATTCCTTTTTTTACTCTTTCAAATAGAAATAAAATTTATATTAAAAAAAAATCTTATTCGGGTCAATCGAGCTAACCCGAACCCGAGTTAGCCAAAAAGTTTCAACCCCGATACCCGCCCCTATTTAATAGTCGGGTTACTCGGGTTGACCCGAATAAAATTTTGGACACGACTAACCCGACTTGAATATGCTTATTCGGGTTCGGATCCGGATCGGGTTCGAGTCGAGTCTGACATTTTGACACGCCTAAGTCTATGGGTAGCCTGCTAAAACCCTAAAAACCTCTTTCATCTTCTTTATTACATATCTCCTTAAATTGTTCCCAAGAAAGCGACAACCTTCTTCCAAACAACTGGTAAACAAACACACTCTTTTATTTCTCAGTTCTTGTTTTCTTTTTCATACTTTTGTTACCACTTTTTTAGGATATTTACACAAGTGGACCTTATATATTTAACCCTTTACAGTTTGGACCTTTCAATATCTGAGGGTTATTTAGCTGGATTATGGCTTACTTGGTTTTGGGCTTATGTTTTATAAGCTCACTTTTTGAGGCTTATTTTGAAAATTTTCGGCTTATACATGTTCATTATGACATAATAAATTTATATAAGCCGAAAAGTTCCAAAATAAGCAACAAAAGTGAGCTTACAAAAACACAAGCCCAAAAACAAATAAGCCGCGGGGTTATTTGATTTCGGCTTATATTACTAAGCTTTAATTTTCCGGATTATTTTGAAATTTATGGGCTTATATAGGTTTATCGTATCATAATAAAATTTTATAAGCCTACAAGTCTCAAAATAAGCCGCAAAATTGGGGCTTATGAAATATAAGCCGAAAAACATATAAGCTGATAAGCCACATATAAGCTTAAAGAAACACCAATACGTGTACGCGTATGTTTGGTAAGGAGCTTAAGAGCGTTTAGCACTTAGCGTTTAGATTTGCAAGGTAGTTTGGCAAAGAGCGTTTAGCGTTTTGTTTTTTTCTAGTGTTTAGCTTTTTCATTATTTCACATTTTTATTATCTACGTTACCAGACACTTTTACAATTAAAGTGCTAAGAAGTAGTATTTGTTAAATAATATATGGATGCTACATTTTAGCCCTTAAGGATGTTTGTTTCAGTAGGTAGTGTGCTTACGCGCTTATTGACAGTTTGGAAAAGCCAATAAGGTCACTGTTTTGGTCTTATGAGCTTATAAGTTTGAGCTTTTGGCTTTTTAAACTTCAAATGAGCACATAAGCCTACTACATAAGCTGAAACAAACACCCCCTTTGGAATACAGTTTTGTGATAGTCTGTTTTTCTGACTCGTGAGGTTCAGCTTTTGTGATTGTTGTTAGGCTCGATGTTGTAGTCTGTTTTTGGTTTGTGTTGTTTCTCATTTGTTTGCTTCGTCTGTGCCTTATAGGCTGAGGTTTGTGTTGTGTCTGGGTTTCGTTTATTTGCTATGTAATATATGATGGCTTTTCGGAAAAGGAACATATAGTTTGCAGTGTTGTTTGTAATAATTTCGAAATAATTTCAGAAATGTTACAAATTTTATGTTCCTTTTCCAAAATAACTTCAGAAGGAATCTTGAATTTTAAAATTTTGGGATGTTTTTCCTAAATGGGGGTTTTCTGATTTTGCAAATCGCAAACCCCTTGATTTTTGTTTTAGCTGTTTTATTTTAAAAGTGGTAACATTACAATCCAAACAAAAGTTGTAACAGCGAGTATGCAGTTTTTTTATTCAAAGGTTTCAAAATTTATAGGTTCGGGTGTAAAACACGAATCTTTTTAAATAGAAATTTAGGAATGTTGAGTGGATGCAATTTTCATTTTCACTGTTACATTGGATAAAAATTAGACAAATGACTTATTAGTATTTGTAGCTAACCTCGTTTATTTATTCTTTGATCTCAGATGGCGTCCTTGCTAGTGAAACGCGTTGCTTCTAATCTCTCGAGGGTCAGAACACTTGCCTCATCTTCTCGTTTCTTTAGCACCAAAGGTTACGAGTTTGTTCAACATGACACTAAGGATGAGTGCATCCTAAAGTGTGACGACAGCCTTGGGTCTTCTGTTGCCCGTGGTATTTGATCCCAATTTTTTTATCACTATAGAAAATACGTCATTCGCGCACACATTTCTACACTTTGTTATGTCATTCAGACTTATTAACCAGAAAACGTAAAGGCATATAAAAATTAACACTATTTTCGCTATTAAAAGCTTAAAGCTGTAAAGTAGCTTCGGCTAAGTTCAAAATAAAAAAAGCTATAAAGATTTTTTTGTTCCACTTATAAGCATGTATACAAATATAAAATGTGTCCGCACTCAATTTCCTCAACACATAGTATAATTATAATCACATCGTTTAAGTTTTTGTTTTGTTTTATGATTTTAGATGCGTTTAGTCCTCATGTCCCACCAACTGAAAATTTGGCTCGTCTGTTAAACTTTTCGGATTTGCGCATTAGTTTCTTTTATGGAACCCACCTGTTCCCTAGGTGGAGTGTGGTGGAGGACGACAAAGCCCTCTATATACTCCGGGACATGACTGCAAAAGACATAGAAGATGTCAGGGAATCTGTTAAGGAGTTTGTGACTGGAGACCATGAGGAAAACTTTAACGAGGGTGTTCCAGTTTCAGAGGAGGAGTATATTTCTAGAAACGTCAAGGAAAACTTTAAGCAATATGATCCAAAGAGGAATTTGTTACCTATTATCGATATTATGAGGGGGAATGAATATGCACCTACTGGCGAGTATTACTATCACGTGATGAAGGATGCTAAAGAAGTCAGCCAATTTGTGGATTCACTTGAGGGTATAACTATAACCTGTTTATATATAACTAATTGTTTCAAGGATTTTTTAAAAATATTCATACATATGTATTTTTTTCCTTCTTCAGTTTTGGTCATAGTATTTTTTATAGTTATCTATCGTTTGTTTTACTCTTTACCTGAACAGGATCACCGGATACTGTCAATCGTAATATCAATGCTTCGATAAAAACGTATGGCGTACCACACAAACCACAAGCAGTTTATAATCTTGTAGTATTAGGGAACCCAGAGACTCGCAATCCTTATGGAGGTTATGCCATGGAGATATTTCTAGATAAGAGTCTCTACAATGTCTGTGATATGAAGTCAGATTTTACGGGTTTTAATAGGAAGTTCTTTATTCCTAAGAAGAAAGTGGAGGGGACTAAAACTATTGGAGGAAAGTTGATCTTTTTTCAGGAGAAGAAGTTTCTCAAACCAACCCCATGGCGGCCTACATAGGATCACGTCTCCTGCATGGGTTGTAATTTTGGTGGATCTCCAAATCTCGTAGTTTACATTTATATTGATGTTTTTCGACTTGGCCTATGGGTTTTGTTGTTGATTCTGTCTTTTATCCCGTTCTTGTTTGTGAAAATGTGACATGACCAAATTATCTACTGATCTCAGGTTCTCGTATTTTTATTTGCACACTCTCAGGTTAAATATTTGATGATGTTCAGGGGAATTGTTTGTGGGATATTTGGCTGCAACTTATTCAAGGCTCATTATGTGTCAAAATTAGGTGTGTCAAGTCATACCGGGTAACTTTTGTTACGACTGATACAGGATGGTCCGGTCGCCCGGGTTGACCCAAAACACATAATGTGTCATACTTGCTATTTCGGCAACACTCAGGAGGTTCTACCATGAAAATATACTTTGGGAGACATTTTTGACCAATTTGACCCATTTTCTTATTAAGAAAGTTTCATTTAACATGTGTGGCTTCACAGTAATAACACATAACCCGAATAGGCCCTTTCATAAGTTACATGTACTGCCTACTAAATCACAAGGGGTGTGAAGTCCATAACAACAAGTGACTGTCTTGGTGAGGTTAAATTTCTGTGAAGTACACTGTATCTACAAAACTACAGGTACTAAAATGGCGGGTTGACTAACGGGTCAAAAGTCAACTTAGGTAACTTTTTGTCATAGACCTAAACATAAAAGGTGTTTCACTTTCACTGCTTCCTTTGGGTAGATTGCAGTTTGAACTTTTATCATACTTAACAACACTTTAGTACAGTATCATATTACAGGGCGCTCCTCCCCGAGAAGCACTCTTCCTTCTATGTTCTTTTTAGCGCTCCTTTCCCAAAGGGGTTTATTTGTTAAAATACTGAATATTTTACGTGTAAATATTCTTTTCCTCTTACATTTGATTCTTTTATGGCATAAGTAAATATAGACAACTAGCCAAATTACTCATACCAGAGTAATGGCATTTTTGGTACCGAGATAGCTTGACATAGAGTTAATGACAAATCGTTAGAACATGTAAAACCTTTTATTTGACAAAGTGATGCACGACTAAGTATTAAAGAACATTTATAGGGCTCGAGTCTCGTTTCAAGACCAACCGTTCCCGATTCGAAGCTTGGAACGAGAAGAATGCCGTGGTAAACTAAAGTAGTTGGTTTACGGAACTTTCGAGCCCCGAAACACTATATTTTAGGAGTGATTTGCATTTTCGTGTTTTTGGGTTTTTTTTACTTTTGTTTTTAGGCTAGTTTTCGGCCTGTTTGTCTTTTGAGGCCCATTTCAGTTTTGTATGCCTATTTAATAATTTTTGTAACCTATATATCTATACTCTCTAAACCCCCCCACACCCCCCCCCCCCCCCCCCCCCCCCCCCCCCCCCCCCCCCCCCCCCCCCCCTCCCCCCCCCCCCCCCCCCCCCCCCCCCCCCTATCCAAAACCCCCCCTTTTTAAAAATTTAGGGGTTAGATAATTATATTTGTTCGGTATAGAAGGCTGTGGGTTGGTGTGGTGTGTGGATGTGTGGGGTGTGTAGTGGCGTACTTAGATGGGATGGGCTGTGGGATGGTACGGTTTGGGGTTCTTGGGTAATGTCTGTGAAAGGAAGAGTGTTAAAGATGGATAGTGGAAATCATGTAAAACCTTGATATAGTTTGACAAAATTGATATGCATACGACTAAGTATATAGAAGAAGACTGTGTAACATTGGGCTGCCGGAGGGGAGCTGTCGCGTCTTCCAGAAGTTGGGGGCGGTGGCACATGACCGTTCGAAAGCTTAGGTAGATGGTGAGAGAATGACACGAAATCTCATATCTACAGTAGTATGACGAATAATTGACTTAGATGAGCTAATAAACGCTGGTATGGTCGATGTCATTGCGCTGCAAGTAAGATCGCTATTCGATATGTGAACTTGTATCTTAAAGCATATTGAAAGCATCCGACATGTAATATTACGTCTATGAGTTCGCGCTAAACAAACTATGTAAACGCCGGTAACTAGTGTGAGCGTATAGAACTCTTAAACTCGCACGTGTAATATAGCACTGTAAGCGTCGTACTATATGAGATAAATATCAATGTAATGTGTATGTTGACTTGTGTCTGTGATTAAATATGTATGACTTAGCATAGTGAATTGATTGTGATATATCTCAGTCTAGACAATTTTTCACACTTATGAAAGTGATACAGTTTCTCTATAATTTGAGTATCAACTTGCAGCTAATGTCAGTGATCGAAAATAGTAATTCTGATATTCTGTGCATTTTTCATCTGTTAAGAGATCTACAGATTGAACTTTAAATATCATCATGCTATGTTAAAGACATATCGTTTATCATGTCACTTCCTGGGAGAGAGGGAGTGTATTGTTTCGGGTTTTTTTTTTTCTTTGTGTTTTTCGAGGTATAGAGGTAGTTTACATAATATATGACGGCCATGTTTTCTTGTGTTTTGTCTTGACGGGCCCTAGATCATGTTTTGTAATGCCTATTTAATAAGCTAGGTATTTGTACCCTGGCCACTTATGTCAGTTTCCTATGTATATGAAAAGGATCATTTCTTTTAAGTGCAGTTATTTTGTGTTAGTAGAATATTTGCCTCACTATGTTCAATAGCTTGTTTTGTGAGATCAACGATGTGGCTGTGGAAGAATTGTTGTACATGGATAATTCGTAGTTTTTGCATATTTTGACCCATCGAAGACACATAATCATGTTTTGTGTATATGACTCTGATTTGATGTTTTATACATGAATCTACAGCTTCAGCCTACTATGACTGTGAGCTATGAAGGTTAGATTGACGTGGTCTACTTGAGATATTAAGATGTGTGAGTGATGTTAAATATGTCTGTGTAACCTCTATGATGACAGTTTAAGTCACATATGTTTATAAGCAGCATTGTGAAATGGTAAAATAGGCAACAACATACATACTTGTAATTTTGTCAGAGAATCTAGTCTGTCTGAGAGATATGGGGGGGGTTGAGATTTAGACAATATTCCTAAGCGCTTCCATAGGAGACGCGTAGTGAGAGCACACTCTGTCCTAAGCTGTTAGATAGTGATGTTATTTCGAAGAGTTTGTACACTCATAAGCTAGATAGACGGAAGAATACTCTTTAATAGTAGAAAAACTAGAAAGCTAACATTTGTAAGTAGAACATTGGCATGTGGGTGGAGTGGAGTCTAAGGACTCATTGTTGTTCAAATAGAGATGCGATGTGAGTTGGTGGAGAATTGATAGGTGAGGACAGCGATCTCGCACTGAAATCTTGACAAGATCGTATGCTCCTGATCTTAAACATCAGAGTAGGATCTGACTAGTCGCCATGAATGCATAACTCTATTTCTGACAGGCCTTCTCTCGCGCTCTCTTTGTTTTAAAACTCCTGATATCACTTTATTTTGACTAGAATGTTCTGTGCTTATGATATAGATTAACTCATCTTGACAAACCGCATAATTCCAGTAATCATCAAAACCTAAATATCCATTGCTCTCTAAACTTTTTTTTTTTTTTTATTTTAATAGTTTTTTTTTTTTGTTTTTTTTTTTTTGTTTTTACGTTATTTTTTGTTTTTTTTTTCGCTTGTTGGAGAACTTTCTAGAACGGAATTACCTATTCAGTGAGTGTGCTCGAGAAAACGCACACTGTGTATAAGATAGACACGAGAGTAAACTAGATTGTAACAGACGCCACATTGATGTTAGATCAGTGTAGAGATATAGAGACTAATGTTGTAGTTTTCATACTGTGTGAAATAATTACTTTGTAGCGATACTCTCAATATACTTCTTCACATGTGAAGATAGTATTACTAAACTTAAATCATAAAAAATACCTATAATAATCATCAAAAATTCCGCTAGTAACAACAAAATTTGATTCCTTTCACATGTGAAAATACTTTACAAATCCACTAGTAACATCAAAATTTGATTCCTATCTAAAATTTTCACATGTGAAGATAATTTAAAATTTTATTCGTATCTAAAATATTCACATGTGGAGATACTTTATAGAATAATCATCAAAACTTATATTCCTAATTGCTTGTTAAACTTTTCATTCATGAAGATATTACGCAAACTAATTAATTCACCTATAACAAGCAAGACATAATATTTAATATTTACAATCAAAACTTATATTCCTAGCTGATAATTTCATCTGTAAAGACACTCTCACATATGAAGATAGTATTACTAAACTTAAATCATAAAAAATACCTATAATAATCATCAAAAATTCCGCTAGTAACAACAAAATTTGATTCCTTTCACATGTGAAAATACTTTACAAATCCACTAGTAACATCAAAATTTGATTCCTATCTAAAATTTTCACATGCTAAGATACTTTACAAATCTGCTAGTAACATCAATATTTGATTCCTATCTAATATTTTCACATGTGAATATACTTTACAAATCTGCTAGTAACATCATTATAATTCCTATCTAAAATTTTCACATGTGAAGATAATTTAAAATTTGATTCCTATCTAAAATATTCACATGTGGAGATACTTTACAGAATAATCATCAAAACTTATATTCCTAATTGCTTGTTAAACTTTTCATTCATGAAGATATTACGCAAACTAATTAATTCACCTATAACAAGCAAGACATAATATTCAATATTTACAATCAAAACTTATATTCCTAGCTGATAATTTCATCTGTAAAGACACTCTCACATATGAAGATAGTATTACTAAACTTAAATCATAAAAAATACCTATAATAATCATCAAAAATTCCGCTAGTAACAACAAAATTTGATTCCTTTCACATGTGAAAATACTTTACAAATCCACTAGTAACATCAAAATTTGATTCCTATCTAAAGTTTTCACATGTGTAGATACTTTACAAATCCACTAATAACATCAAAATTTGATTCATATCTAAAATTTTCACATGTGAAGATACTTTACAAATCCGCTAGTAACATCAAAATTTGATTCCTATATAAAGTTTTCACATGTGAAGATACTTTACCAATCCGCTAGTAACACCAAAATTTGATTCCTAGCTAAAGTTTTCACATGTGAAGATACTTTACAAAGCCGCTAGTAACATCAAAATTTGATTCCTATATAAAGTTTTCACATGTGAAGATACTTTACCAATCCGCTAGTAACACCAAAATTTAATTCCTAGCTAAAGTTTTCACATGTGAAGATACTTTACAAAGCCGCTAGTAACTACAAAACCTAAATACTATAAAAATCCCCTAATAACAGAAAAATTCAATTCCTAGCTAAAGTTTTCACATTTGAAGATACTTTAAAAATCCGCTAGAAACTTCAAAACCTAATCCTTACTAAATTCTCACACATGAAGATATTATAAATAAAACCTAATGAATACTGTATAAATTAAGCAAATATCAAACACATAATAATTATGATTTATAAATTAAAATTTAATAAAAAAGTAACAGAAGTAATAGTTACTATCAATTTCTGTGTAATCTGAACGGAAAACTTGATCTTCTTCATCAATCTCATCATCTGATGGCCTAATATCATTAGAATCTCCTCCTTCTTCATTCATTGTAGTCGAATTAAATGATATATGATCTATTAATATTCAGGTAACAATTTCGGTAATTATTCAGGTAGAAAACGGTTGAAGAACGACGGTGAAAGACGGTTGAACTATTGTATAAGAAGGTGAATAGGTGAAGCGGAGGAGTAGTGGTGGATTGATCGGAGTTAGTTGGGAAGGTGGTTTGATCGGAGTTTGGTGTTATAGAGAGGGTTATGTTTGGGTTTCACCTTCTAAAGTCTGATTATTTGTGTGTTTTTTCTTTATATATGGTGTTTTATGGATTGAGTTGACAAAAATACCATAAAACAAAAATACCCTTCGTAGCATATTTAATATAATCTGTTGGATTTATCTTAGTCGTTAAATTTAAAAAAAGGAGGAGTAAATGGAGGGCTATGATCTCTTCTTTCCTTCTCACAAAAATTAGCCTTCATAAATGAACGCTTGTCTATGTATATATACTAGGTGTATGATGCATGCCCAAAGTCTTAGACCATCATCATGTTTCTTTTTTTGTAAATGAGAGATAATTTTAATAAGAGATGCATCCATTTTTGTAGGTGCATCTTAAATGTATAGTTGTGGTTTCTTTTTATCATTCTCATTTTAAGTTTTCTTTTTATTTGATCCTGACTATATATATATATATATATATATATATATATATATAAATTATATATGGGGCTAACTATGACTAGATTAATATGAAATAGTGACTCAACGACACCTAAACGATGACATGGCACATACATAACATGGGTATTTTTTTTCCTGGTAAATTCCATATTGAATTTGGCTGAATTCGTATACAACTTCCAATCAAACTCAAAAACCTATTACCTAAATTTATGTATACATATTGAAGATATACTCCATGAAAACCTGGATCCTAAATTTTATGTATAGATATTGAAGATTTGAGGATATACTCCATCATTAGAGCACATCTACAAACCTACAACCCTAATTTATATTTATAAATGCACACGAGCCTTACTTCACAAACTCATCTTCTCCAAAACATTCTGCAATCTAGATCATCATCATCTTTTGTGTATGAAAAAGATGATGATGATTAATACTAATTAGTCATATTGCTAATGATCATTACTTATGACGCAATTTGTTTTTTCTAATATATGTGATGCTTAGGCTTGTGTCAATTGGTAACTTGGAAGCTGCTGTTAGTTTAATGGTTTCTACGCCTACAGAAAGCCGTTACTTCTATCCAAATGTGTTGCATGCTGTTGCCCAAGATCCCTTAATGAATGAGCAGTAAAGGTAACCAAGATTCAATAAATAATTTTGCTTCAAATCCTTTACATATTGATTTTTCATGTATTCTAATTATTTAATTTTATCTGTCTTTTTATGTTCTTTTCAAGGTGGTTGTGGCAAATATCATTGATAATTATATCTATGTGATTATGGGGTGTTTGGGGTAGCGGCAAATTGAAAAAGAAGGATATATTTTGAATGCCGGAAAACAGGGTAGCTAATTTGAAGTTGGTTTGCTAATTACCCCAACCACAATCAGAAATACCCTCTTAATGTACATTGGAACACTACACCATATCAAATATAAATCAAATGCGAAATAAAACTTCCGATACCATATCAAAAATGGAAGTTGTGTATATTACAGAAAGCCGTTACTTCTATCCAAATTATGACATGCTGCTGGTTTAATTAATGGCCTTGTCTCTGTTATTCTATAGGTATTCCAGATAAAGTGCTAAGATCAGCATCTGTGCTCAAGCGTCACCAACAAGAAGATGAATCCGTGGATATAGCTTCTGGTAACAATTAATTCCACTCTTACGTTGTTGATACAAAAGTTGGGTTGGGTCTAGTTTGATCTGAATAGGCTGCTATTCGGGTGTAGAGAGCCTTGCTCTTGTACCAAGTGAATTTGTTGAAGGACCATGCACAAGGAAATAAACACCGTTACCCTTATCGTGGGAGCGGATCCCACGATTGGACTCCGGCGTGAGAGTAAGTGTATTATCTTAAGAGAGTAATCAAATGTAACTCGGATTTATGAGATACCTGTATTGATGAGAATTGCACCCCTTTTATAGGCTAAATAACCTTAACGGTTTCCATAAATTTCGGCCTAAGATGCAGCCGATATTATAAGGATTCGAAGTTATCCTAGCTGATTTAAATAAGTAAAGCATATCTCTTAATTAATTAGGTTATTCTTAAAGATAACTTGTAAAGATACCGCGGCCACGTAAAGCGTGCCGGTAGCCGCGACCCGTAGGTCCAGGAGGCCGTAACCGTGATGGGTGGGCTGGAGGCCCATTATCAGCTACCAAGCCCATAATAGTATGAGTGGGCCAGTCTGTACTATACGTCATCATGTCCCCCAGTCTAGGAGACGTGGTCGTGGTCGGGACCGCGGTCACGTTTTGCTAGACTAAATATCCGAGTCTTTCTAATATCCAGAACTATTAAAACCGTATGTGGGACCCCATAGCGTAAAAACTGGGCCCATGAACCAAGAAATGGCGAAAATGGCTAAGTGATGGGACAGGTGAGCCCCAAACTGCTTCACCTTCCCCTCAATCCCTAACCGTCCAAAAGGTAAGTGGAGGACACGTGGCAAACATCCAACAAGGCACGACTATCGAGGACAAAGTATAAATAGGACCAATTATCACTGTGCCCTTTTCCACAGTTTCCAAATCAAATCACCATCGTCACACACAACCGCACAAGACACTTAATCCCATGGAATCCCCGTATTGCAGGTTAGTACGCCACGCCTTTTTGTATAACGAATTAAAAAATGGGTAGGGACACAATAAAACTCGAGAATGCCGTATCTACCATCACCCAGGAGTACCTACCAGAGTTTACCTCGGAGTACGGTATACCAGAGGGCTTTCATCCAGAATTTCCTGGTCCAGAGGATACTATCGTGGACTTTCTAGAGGGTAAAGTTAGCATGTATACCAAATTCTTTGAGTTTGTAAATTTCTGCATCCCAATTTCACAATTCCTTTTTGATATTCTAGGGTATTACCAAATTCACATCTCACAACTGTCGGTAATCGGTGCGGCCAAAGTGAGCCACTTTGAGATCGCCTGTCGTGTTCTAAATGTAGCTCCCACGCTGGCTTTATTCTGTGTCTTTTATGTTCCTTCTTATAACTCTGGTTGGATGTCATTTATTAAACGACCAGGAAAAAAATACCCCTCATTGTTACACAAATCCCTTGGATTCCTTGAAAAATTGGAATAATCGCTTCTTCTGGGTGGACGAGATAGTGTTTCCCACCGTCGTGGATTGGCGCGTAAGTGCCCCTAAGGACGAAATGTCAACAGTAGATTCCTGTCTCGCGGCTAATGTAACCATGTTGAACACACGCCGCACCCCTATCCAAAAATAGCCGGAAGCCCTCTTATGCTTAGTGGGGTTGAGTCGGAACTACCTTCTTGGGGATGATGAGTACCCAACCTTCCTTTATGACGATGGATGGGGTGGGTGTTTTTATAAGTGATCTATAACTCTTATGTAAGTATCGCCAGATTTTAATGATTTTGTCATGTTTGCAGAGATGGACCTGTTCAACTTAATCAGTACCCCCAACCCCTCTAAAGTGAAGACTGGGATTCGGCCGTGTGTCGCTCACGAGGTACCACTATTAACTGTCACCGCAGACCGGGTAATAGAGATGAAAGATCCGAGCGTGGCATCAGGATCTTCAGGGACACCATCGACCGTTGAGAGGTCTCCCCTGGACTTTGATAATGAAAACCCTGCCCCAGTAGTGACTAAGGGAATGGTAGCAGAGGGGGGGAACCCAGGATGGACTGGCACATAAGGAACCCCCTAAGGAGACTACAGCGACTACTGAGGTTGCTGAAGAGGCCGTGTTGGGGGAGGAAATGGCCTCAGTGGAGCCACTTGTCAGTAAAAGGCGAAAGCAACTTTGCCGCAAAAAGAGGTAATGAGGAGGTGGAGGTGAATGCATCGCCCAAGGTGCTAAGGAGGGATCATGCGTCTGGTCCCACACAGAGTACTACTGGAGGAAAATCCCTTGCATCAATGAGGTTGGAGGCGGGCATCCCAATCCACACATCTACTCCGCAGGAGATTCCTACCGATGTTAGTGATCCAGATCCATTGTCTTATTTGAAGCCGCAGTCCGTCCCTGAACAGGATATGGCCCAGTAAGTAATGCCTTCCATGATTTCCCTTTGTTTTTTTGTATGCTAACAAACCGTGTGTCCCTGTTTTAATTAATACAGATCTTCCAAGGGAGCGTCTGTCGCAGGGGATCCATAGTCTGAGAGGTCTTCTTCCTTTACCTCTATCATTGGGTCGCCATGTGGTATTTATCAGTCGGGATGGGGTGTCACTAACAGCTGCCGTTTGGACACCTTAGATGCATGTCAGGATGTGGTGGATCATATTGTACCGCCATGATATTTCTCAAAGTTGTGCCACTTGCCCAACGATGATTTTCTAAGCCAGTATAACATAAATCTGGTGCGGTAAGTGGCGATGGGTTCTCAACTAAGGCTGAGGTTTGAGCAAGAGGTGAGACTATGAAAGAGAGCCATAGAAAAGATAGCCAAACAGGAGCAGAGAATCCAGGCAAGGAAAGAAGAGATAAAAATGTTGGACGCAGAAGTCAAATCCCTCAAAGTTGTGGAGACAGAGGTGCATGGCCTCCGTAATCAAGCGCAAAACCTCAAGACCCTGCTAGAGGCCGAGGATGACATAAAGAAAGCCACGGAGGCTAGGAATACAGATTTAGCCAAGGAGATAGAAAGCCTCCATGCCAAGTTTGCAGACCTGCAGGTAAATAACAGTCGATTGTCGCAGCAGGTGTCTACCCTTCAGGCCCAGGTCACTGGTGAGGAAAAGATAAAAGCAGCTTTTGAAGAATTTAAGAGGCTTAAGGATGAAAAGGTTGAGCAGCGGTGCACGAAGATGGACGCACGGTTGGATGCACTGAGCATTGATTTTGATGAAGAGCTGTACCCACACATGCTGACAGCGATCGCGGGTCGCCGCTGGGTTATTGGGCATGGTTTACGCCTGGCGGTCATGAAATGTGAGAAATCTACAGACCTGAGGCAGGCATTTGCTGATGTCGTGTCTGCTGGAATTGTGAAGGGTATGAGCGAGGGGCTCAAGTATGGAGTGGAGCACGGAGGGGCGAAGTTGGACTTAGCGGCCCTTGAGGCGTATGATCCTGAGGTCGAGGGGAAGTACATCGCAGCCCTAACTGCTTTGAGGGATATGAAGTACCCTTTAGTTGATCAGCTGGAGCAGTTGAAGGATGCGCCCATAGACTTACTTATGGCCTCCTTACACTTGGAAAGCGATACTAGAGAGGACGCTCCACCATTCATTCGTGACCTTCGCCCCAGTTCCCCTCAGCTCAAGATACATGTGTATTTGGAGGTACGTGACCCAAAAAACCCTTGGGATGTTAAAGAGGAGATGCTCTTAGAGGACGTCGTTGCCGCAAATATAAGCCGTGCAGAGAAGAAAAGGAATTGTCGAATTGTCTGTCGAACTCACGGAGTTGGTTCTGCCCATCATGTCAGGTCGGATGGTGTTCCTGTATCTGTGCCGACTGTTATTCCTTAAGGTCTTCAAATCTTGCTGGAGGATGCGGCTACCCAGACTGAGCTATCAGAAGACGAGGCGTCTCCTAAACTTATTAGATCCAAGTCTCTGCCTTCTATGTATAATTTGAATTGGCCTTGAGCCGTAGTAAGTACGTCCTGTGGTACTTAGACGATTTTTTGGTCTGTAATATTTCCACGGATGTCCGTGGGTAACAATTTTTTATAAGTGAATGACTTATCTTTGATGTATATACATGGCGCTTTTAGCGACTTACGTGCTCCATGAGAGTCTTTCTTTATGCGCCCAACGTCTTAGGTACATAGGTTAAAGATATAGAATCTGTGGCCGCTAGGGTTGCAACCCTCTTATGCGGCAAGCAATTATTAGGGTACTTATCCTATAAACATCCGGAGATAGTCATAATATTGTGCATGCATTCGTGGAATGACAAATAATAATAAATAAGGAAAAGAGATAGAATGACTTAGACAATTTTCACGATAAAAAGGTCGTAGGGTTAGCTAGACCATGCAGAATTTTATTAATATCCTAAGGACAAAAAGTTAAAAAAGAAATAATACATGGATTACTTTTATTAGAGGTCCTAATGACAACGAGGTTCGTCCATGCATGTGCTGCGACCTAGAGGTAGCATTTCTTCAGGTTAGCGATATTCCATGTTCGCGGGAGGTCCACACCATCCATAGTCCTTAGCTTATACGCTCCTTATCCTAGCGTTTTTGTGACCTCAAGGGTCCTTCCCACTTTGGTCTAAGTTTTCCACCGACCGCAGCATGACTTGCGTCATTGCTACGATAAACAAAGTCTCCAGGTCTGAAAGCAACACCACGGACCCTAGCACTGTAATACTTTGTCATCTTCATTTTGGACTTGGCCTCACAGATTACTGCAAGCTCCCACTTTTCTTCTAGTAAATCCAAATTTAGCCGTAGCTCTTTATCATTGTGTTCGGCGTTAACTTTCGCGGTGTGGTAAGTTGGCATTCCGATTTTGGCAGGTATGACGGCTTCCGTACCGTAGGTCATGGAAAAGGGGGTGTCCCCATGGCTTGACTTAATCATCGTGCGGTGGGCCCAAAGGACATGGGGAAGTTCCTCTATCCAATTCTTGTTTCCTTCGCTCAGACGTGCCTTGATTCCTTCACCCAAACTTCGGTTTGCCCTTTCCACAAGTCTATTAGATTGCGGGTGTTTCACTGAGGCGAATCGTTGTGTGATATTCAATTTATCACACCAATCCTTAAATGGATTGTCACTGAATTGTTTGCCGTTATCCGATATTATTTCTTCTGGGAGACCGAAGCGGCATACAATATTGTCCCATACGAATTTTTTCACCTGATTTCCTGTGATTGTCGCCACGGCTTTCGCTTTTATCCATTTCGTGAAATAATCCATGGCGACTTTCCAAAAACTTGACCTTACCCGGTCCTTCCGGGAAAGGACCGGCTATATCAATTCCCTATTTGTAGAACGGCCACGGAGCCATGATCAGGGTTAGCGGTTGCTGAGGGTTTCTTGGCACGGGGCGATGTATTTGACAATCGTTGCACGTACGTATCATATCTCTTGCGTCCCAGTTCATGGTCGGCTAATAATATCCCAGCCGTATAGCCTTTGCTACTACTGATCGCGGTCCTGCGTGCATACTGCACAACCCCTCATGAATTTCACGGATCACGTAGTTCGCTTGAAGTGGTCCGACGTACCTTAACTACGGCTTTAAGAATGACCGCATGTAGAGAATCCCTTCCATAAATTCGTATTGTCTGTCTTTTATGCGGAGTTTGCTTGCCTCCTTTCTATCACCAGGAAGGGTCCGATCTTTTAGGTACTCCACAATCGGGGTCATCCATGTTGTCCCTTCTTCCTCTACTACAGTTGTCACCTCCTTCTCTTGTATTGATTTTTCTGTAAGTACCTCGGCCAAAACTTGTTTGGATAAGTGCGCAAAGCTGGTTGACGCGATTTTGCTCAGGGCATCTGCTTTCTTGTTTTTACTGCGCGGTATTTGGCGTATGGAAAAATTAGCGAAGCCGCTGACCAAGCTTTTGACCTTCTCTAGGTATTTGATCATATTCTCTTATTTGGCAACGTACGTCCCCTGGACTTGGTTTGCTACCAACTTACAGTCTACACTTACTTGTATATTGCGCACTCCCATCTACGTCGCTATCCGAAGGCCAGCTATAAGTGCCTCATATTCTGCCTCATTGTTCGAAGCGGTAAACTAAAACTGTAGCGCGTATGTGAATTCTGCCCCCTCCGAGTTGGTCAGTATTAGACCCGCGCCTGATCCATCTACACATGACGATCCATCTGTGAATAGTGTCTACGGATCCGGCAGGGTTTTCACAGCTGATGTATCTGGTGGATTTTCATCCGACTTCTCTATGAGGAAGTCTGCCAGTATCTGTCCTTTCATCGACTTCCTTGGACGATATGTGATATTGTGTTCTCCCAGCATGATCCCTTCTTAATCTTGTAACCCTTTTTTTAGTTAATGCTATTATCATATCCACGACTTCTTTAGTCAAGCGCCTCGTTCAATAGCCTCCATCGCTTCTGTCAAACCAAATGAAATCAATATTTAATAGTTCATTTAAGGGGAAAGCATCTTAACAACATTTAAGATAGATGCAGCCAAGGTTGCTGATTCTAACCAAATAAATAGAAGATAAAGTATCTATATATAATGTGCCTTATTGTGTTGATTATTCTTCTTTTACTAAAATCTAATGCTCTATAAGCAGAATGGCTGTAGTGACCACCAAACCATAAAAAGAAGCACCTTCCAAACATGTAATGACCCCAAGCCTTCAAATTTAAATAGCAGAATTAGTAATGCAGAAAATAATAGAAACAGGTGTACGATACATGAAAAGTCCATTATAAAACATACCTTCATCCATTGTATCACCATGAAATTCTAGATCCACAGAAAATACTTTCTAGTGACTTACCACCATGTATTTAAAATTGGCATTTGACGGTATTATAAACTTATTTTGTCACATGTCGCCAACCATGTGAAGTTAGGATTTGTGATGCATAACCGAGATGGTGGCCAAATAAGAACGAAGAAAGAGCTGCCATGATGACATGTGGCAATGACCAGATCCAAGGTGCGTTTCCAGATCCTTTTCTAATATCCTCTATAAAAAAATAAAATGCCATACGTTGTCACAAATTTGAAACACATATTAATGCATATAGATATAATTAATAATTCAAATGTTTGTTAGATACAATTCACAAAGAGTAAGACTTGTTTAGTTGGTGTTTAGAAGCTACTTGTTGAAATGCCTTCATAACAATTAGCTATTCAATAACCGACAATATCAACCTTTTAACATGATTGAGTGTCGAAAACTGATTTTCAGTATATAGGCACATCATGGCTTGCAAGTTGGAATTAACCTAAAAGGGCCTCTAGCATTTCTCATGTGACAATATAAATTAACCGCAATTTCATATTCGTCTCAATAAGGATGATTATGTCACATAAATCATGTGTCGTCCTACTGGCCTTAATTTTCTAGTTCATTACATAGTTATATTTTATTTGTAATAACATATATAATGTGATATAATACAACAAAGTATCAGATAATATGTATGCATGCCTAACAAAAACAAAATCAAATGTAATAATAAACAACCAAAACGAACTACAATCATACACATACCATCAAACTTACTAACAAAAGTAATCTCCTTCTGTTCCATTGCAACAAAAGGGTTTAGTGAATCCAATTAACACAAACACCTCTAAAAAATTGCAATGTAAACATAAGTATAAGAACTATAATTTTGGATCAAAAATTATAAATTGTTAAACTAATTAATAAGAATGGTCAAACACAAACTGTTATATAAACATACCTTACACAATTGAGATGAATAACCGTAAATATAGTTGATTTATGGTGTAGCATCCGATTTGTTGTGTTGTTAAAAGGTTAAAAATGATGATGAAATCCGTTTAGTGCATGATCAGTCGCGAGCTTGATTAATCTGTAAAAAAACACAAAGCAATTGAGAAACACAACATATTTAACCTGTGCAATTAGAAAGAAATGCAATTAACAACAAAAAAGTTAAATGTATGAATCTTAATACATCAAAAAGGAGCTTAACTTAGAACAACTATACCTCTCGGTAAAAGCTGAAAAGATATCCACAACAAAGTAGGGCAAACATACCTAATTGCAATAATTAAACTAAAATCAGTTTTCATCAATCAAATCGAATAACATTTAATTTACATCAAATCTGGTCGAAATTATCGACAGCCAAAGGTACTTCTAAAATTTACTCTTTTCGAATCTTCGTCTGCTTAATATGGATCTGAATTAGTTGTTTTATTCTTCACACGCTAATATTAATGTTGATTTTGAAAATAAATAAAATCAAACACACGAAAGAGCAACATGGGTGTTGTTTTGATTCAGTAGATAAAAACATAGTTTGATTTAAGGTTAGTTTGTTGCCGTGAATTTTGGAGTGAATTTGAATTGATATGGTTCTCTTGATTTGAATTGTTACATAATTTAGGAATGTTTTTTGAAAAGTCAAAGATATTGTTTCAAATGTATAACCGAAGAATGGATGTATAGTCGAAATTGTAGGAGGGATTTTAGGAAAGTGCAAAATGTCCTAAATACCTATGTTTCTTACACTGTTATTGCCTAGTCACCAAAATGTTCCCATATTGCCCTTTGAGTTATCATTTCCAGTCAGCATTAAATTTCCATGTCACCATGTCTAGTCATCATAAAATATTTCATGCCTTGCCCCATATATAGGTAGAAATTAGGATCAATGTGCTTAAGAGGAGATAATCTAAGTACTATTATTATATTTATTACTCATTCCGTCCTAAAATAAGTGTCCAGTTTGACTTTTCAAAGTCAAACCGGTTCAACTTTGACCTTACTTATTTTTTTTGTTATATAATAATTGATGCAAAATATATGAATGGATTGGGTTTTATATATATTTTTCATTGGTATAATTTTTATCAAGTATTATATAACACAAAAAAGATATTTAAGGTCAAAGTTGAACCAGTTTGACTCTGAAAAGTCAAACTGGACACTTATTTTGAGACGGAGGGAGTATATACTTAGTCACATCACTAAGTATAAATAAGGCTCTAAGCCAACCATATGATGTAACACTCATATCACCTCATTTGTATCAATATCAAATGAGAAAAAATTATCAAATTCTTTTTCTCAAATTGCTTATTTTAGTTTATTAGGATCCTACATGTGGTATCAAAGCCAAGTTAATATATCCCATGTTGATTTGTAGGTTACATATACTTCAATGTGTACTAATGGTGTAATCATACTTACTCAATATCAAAATGAATGATCCTAATGGTACATTATATCTTGATTGTTACATATGCTGGCATTGATGGACATGCTAACTTAAAATTACTATATAAACCGGTCATCTCTCTACTCTACAACATACACAAGTAGAATCATCAGCTATTCATCAAGCTCTCTACAATCAAGTGGGTCAAAGGAGCGAAACTAGTTTGTGCTTAAGGTGTACTCTACGTCATGTCAACATCCGCTACGACTTCTGATATGTTGTACTCGCTTATCTTATCTACGTGGTTATTATCTCATTCTAATATCCTTATGGCATAATTGTTTAATGCGTTCATCATTGATATTTGATGCTAATGTTTATGTATAATGCTTACATGTAGTATTTAGAGTTAACTCTTTGGATAAGATAACGATCCTTAGTTTTTTTATCTTAACCCATATGCGTATTCTGTAAATTTGTTCAATCATTAAACTTGGTTTGATTTGATTTCCATTTATCCGTAAGTTGTGTGATGTGGTTTCTGACACTATTTGAAAGAAATATAAATCATATCATATATATAAGAGTTAATTACATAAATCGTCCTTGTGATTTACACACAATTATACATTTGCTCCTAAAACGCATTTAATTACACCAATAATCCATGTGGTTGTCCTAATTGAGTTGACTGGTCCTTTGACGAATTTGTCATCCAATTATACCGTTAGGTTTGGCATGTGTCTGTTACATGAGGGGCATTATTGTTGTAGCAAACGGCAGTTTCAGGTTATCATTCATCTATTAACTTGAACGTTTTACTTTAATTACGTGAATTTTTGACTTTACGTATAACCGTTAGGTTATGCCGCATATAAAGAGAAACATCTTTGAGCGTATTCCATCACTAAACTAAGTTTAGTATATGTTTAACATGTACATCATTATTCTCATGAGCCTGATTAATAAGTCATTTACATACGGTTTTACAAACTTTACGTAAGTCTCTTAAACTTGCATTATATTACACGAATGCATGTACAACATACCCAATATCCTCACCACCTTTGAGGTATTATATATACTAGTATTATACCACTTTCAAAACCATTTTCCCTCCCTTTTTAACCTAAAAATCCGGCCACCTATATGTGGCCATACCAACACCACCTTTGTAAATTAAGAACACAACATTTCCCTTATCATGTATAACCTTAAAGCTAGTGATCTTGGCAAGCTAAACTCTCTTGTCCTATTATCCTTTCAAAAGGCTCAAGTAAGAGTCACATTACTCCATTTTCTTTCTTTGCATGACAAGCTCGTATGATGCTTAAAACATCTCTTGACCATTCCTTGACTTTCACTATAAAAGAGACCTTTTTAGCTAGTTCTTTCATCTTACACCAACACATTTAATACACATAAATTTCTCTCTTTTCTTCTCCATAAATTTGGCAGCAACAAGGGTATAAGCAAGGGTTTAAATATTTCTTTAAGGGTACACAAGAACTAGGGTTTAGTAATTAAGAATTAAGGTTTTCTAGTGTTGTTGGGTTGTTCTTATGCGCTCTTTAATCTCCTAATCACCACCAATTATTGTAAGCATCGCATTTAACTTATCTATTATATCTAAAGATTCAATCCTTTAATTTAATGTGCATGTGCTCATAATGATTGTGCATGTGCTCATTAATAGTGTGTTGTAGAAATCAACTCTATGCATTCCAACAGCCATAAGTTACAGCCGAATCATAACTCTAAATCCATAATTAGTGTCGGTTATTGAATAATTGTTTAACCACCTACACTTTTAATTGCATTAACTAAAAGTAACCATTATGGTGAATATGAAGTATCCTTAATTACAACCATAATTAGTGTCGGTTATAGAAATAATTGTTTAACCATCCACACCTTTAATTGCATAACTAAAATTAACCATTATGACTATAACCTACTGAATACAACCATCGACTACAAGGATTTCTTTTTCTTTTCACTATATAAACAAGAGCCCCAAGCTCCCATTCAGTCTTTTTATCTCTCCTGCCATAGCTTTCGACTACTAGTTGCGTCTCCAGCCACCGTCTCCGCTAACAATTTTGTATCCTCCGTTAATAAATACATGTGATAGTTCATTTTTTCTAATCATATTTCTGATCGCTTTCTTTGTTTTTTTCTTGGATATCTTTTAGGTAGTCACGATGAACCTCGAACGGCGTCGATGATGACGATTATGATAGTTGTTTCGACAGAAAAGTTCAAAAAAGAGGTTTGTACAGTTTTAAGAGTTTTTCAAAAATAACTATTTGATGTATTTATTATTTGTATCTATATGAACGTTTTATTATTTTCATTGGATTCAAAATTGATATGTGGTAGAGATGGAATGCAACTCTGATCTTGAATGGTAAGCTACTTTCAATGTTTCAATATTAATTTGGAGTGTTGGATTAATGGCATGTTGTTGTCCATAAGATATAGGGATTGAGGCAAAGGTGATGAACAACAATGTGTATTCTTTCTTTCTTTTTTTTAATTCTGAGATAATACATTAGTATGTCATGCAACACGCCTGGATTTTAACATAGTTGTTGTTGTAGGTATGATTAAGATTCATTGTTGTTAGGCGAAAAACTAGATGGGTTGAGTACGGGTCAAAAAAGGTTGTTTGTGAGAGTCACTTAAGCGGGTATGTTACTCGTCTTCCCGTTAGATTCATTTTTATTAGCAATTATGTATAGTTTCCATTTTTTCTTGATGTTTGTAGCTGCAGAACCATTTGAAGAGCCTTTGATTTTAAGTGTCGAAGATAGAGTTGGGCCTAATAAGGAGGATGTTCTTGGAAGGTGTATGCTTCCGTTACAGTATGTGGAACGAAGGTTAGACCATAAAGCTATCAACACAAGGTGGTTTAATCTCAAGAAGCATGTCATGGTGGTGGAAGAAGAAAAGAAAAAGAAAGTTAAGTTTGCTAGCAACATTTATATGAAATACATTAACCCTATTAACAGGCCTTGACATGAC